>KE154778.1:60818-74405 GCA_000411075.1 Sisymbrium irio | reverse complement strand
TTTTTTTTTTTTTTTTGCTAAAGGGTTAAGTTCGAAAGGTATTCAGTTTAAAAATTCCTATTTTACACTTAAATTTGAATTTTATATCGATATATATGTCTGTAACCGTGTTTACACATCATGGCTCACGAGACAAAGAAATATATGATGCATGCATGCATGGTTGTACATCATGTGATCATCAAGATCGTTAGAATCATGATCTCCATATATCCCCATTCTTAAAGCAATATTTTATGTATGTAATAAAAGGAATTTTGGAGAATGGAGGCCGACAACAAAAAAGAAAGAAGAAAGAGGAAAAAGATTCCTAGGCATGCTTAAATGAGTGCCTACCAATAAAAGGAGCAAAGGTCTTCGTTTCTTCCCCGCTTCTTCTGTTTATTTTTATCTATTAAATATTTTAATTTTTATATTTATATACAAATAAAATAATTGTATGTATACTAGAATTCCACTACAAACTCTCTTCTATTCTTTCACAACAATTCCACTATCAGCTTAATATTTTATTTTCCTTTTTTTCTTCGCTGCAATTTGCTCCTCTCTTCTTTTTTCAGGTAACATAATTGATTAGTTTAGGGAAAATTATCAACGACAAAAGGGGGTAAATTAAAGTAATGATACCGATACCGATACGATAATCAAGTGAAACTTAAAAGACATATCTTGACGGGTTTAAGGATCTTTCAACTCAATCTAGGAAAATTGATAGCTATGTTATACATAATCAAGCTGTAATCTAATGGGTACTAAAAAAGGGATAGTTAGGATCTTCCAAAGGTGTCGTTTCCTAGAGTAGTAATTAAGGTCAATGACTGAACCTAAAAGTTAATGGCCACGATTCAGTTGGCCACAGATGACCATGTATCGCAGTTGATTAATGAAATTATTACTATCATGGCTAACCACCACAGTAATGATCAAAGCCTTTTTTGGGTCTAATGATCAAAACTTGCAATAGGGTACCAATTTGTATTAGTTCTATTGCTGTGCAATAACTCAAATTGAAATTTTGAAATGTGCATGTCCGTTGTAGAGTACGAGCCAACGAGTAAGCAAGTGAATTGCCAGTCAGATAAGCTGAATATTTCATCATTTCAACAATTTATCAATCGAGTAAGTCCATATATCATCATTGAATACCCAAGGAGAAACAAAAGAAGGAAAGAGGGAAAATAATGATGCACATCTTGATATCAATGGTCGAAACACATTTAGGCATGCCTATCATTTTTAAAGAACATTATCAGGCAAAAAGGCTAAGAACAATTATAGACTTTAGATGTTCAATGAATGTATAACCCATTCTAACAAAAAGAAATCAAAGCCATCATCATTATCATAAATAACTATGCCACTAATGGAGGGCCACCACTTGCAATTTTACTTTTTATCTTTCTCTTTATTTGATTTATTTATCTTTTCTTGACATTTTGAGCTTTGAGATATGATGGATGGGATCATTGATTTTGCAATGATTATAATTTCAGGCCCAAAATCACTTCAAATGTTCTCTTTCAACAGTCCTTTTCGCTTTATTCTTTCCTCTTTTCAATGTGTGAAATAATAATTGCATTCCATAACAGTAAAATGGTGGTATTTACCAAGATATCAATGTCATAGTAAGACTATTGGTAATATGAAAAGATTTTAAAATCCTTCTTATATTTTTTTCAAAAATTAGCCAGACGCTAGACCTTGTCCAAGTGCAAGATTAGCACCTAACAAAAATTTTGAGCATTGCCCAAAACCCAAGAGCCAAGGCATACGACAAAACGAGTAATGGATTACATTAGTCACTATGAAAAAGTTACTCTCATTAGTTAAAGTTGAATTAAAACAGGAAAGGTAAACAGGAGAGAAGTTGTCCTATATAGAAGCAGCAAAACCGAAGAAGCAAAAAGTAAAAAACAGATGCTTAGACAAAATGGGGCAAAAGAATCTTTAACGGAAGTTTCTGTAGACAGGACTGTACATGCAGCTCTCTGCCATCTTGACCAGGTCCTTAGGACGTGGCAGGTTCGATGCCAGTCCTGCGACAAAAGCAAACAACATAAAATCACTCAAGTCAGCTTTTTGCAAAAGTAAATATTTTGACATGATAACATATATGCATATGGAGAATTATGAAAACCAACCGAGTTCATAAGTTTTGGCTCCCACACTGGCTGCAATGTTAGCAGAGATCTTTCTGATGTTTGTAAAAGGCGGATAGATCAATCCATTGGCGAAATTCTCTTCCGTCACTTGAGAGGCCAGAGCTTCCGCTGATAAAAGAGATTAACACACAGTTTACAGAAGATCAAACAAATTGTCTCTAACTAGTAGTAACGATGAAATTTGATTCATCAAATTAATTGCAGCGGAATCTGATGGATTACTTATGGTGATTTTTGGCGGGTTTTAACTGAAAAGTTACGCTAATGACAATGTATTAGTTTCTTTGAAACATTTTTATTGTACTTACAAGCTGCTAGAAGCATGTCATCGCGGACACGAATGGCACCAGACATGATTAAACCAAGACCGAGCCCCGGGAAAATGTAGCAGTTGTTTGCCTGGAAAAAGGATGGTGTTATCGAAAGGAACATTGAGCTGCTGATTGTGGATTAGAATGTTATAATTAACAAAAAACGAACCTGGCCAGGCAAGAACTTTTTGCCTTCATACTCAACAGGGTCAAATGGGCTTCCACTTGCAAAGATTGCACGACCCTATAGTCAAATACAAGCGTTTTTTAGTCGCCATCAAATGCAAATCACTTTTTCAGGTATTAAGATCGTTACCTTGGTCCATGAATAAGCTTCTTCAGCCGTGCACTCGGCTTGAGAAGTTGGGTTTGAGAGAGCAAGAATCAAGGGTTTCTATATGTAACCCACCACAGAAAGATGAGAATCTGAAAAAAGAGCATAGATACCGAGAAAGAAGATCAAAAGAAAGGAAACAAAACCTCGTTGAAGGTGGCCATAGCCTCCACTACTTCCTTTGTGAAAGTCTTCCCCACACCAGAGGTTCCAATGAGCACGGTTGGTTTGATTGACTAATGTAAGACAAACATTACAAAGTCTTAGAAATATTCGTCATCTACTCATGGAATATCTTAAAATGAGTGAATAAAAGTACATTAACAGCTCCCAGGAGCTCCTTGACGGGCTCGTGATCGTGCGCCCATGGCTGCTTGAAATGCTGAAGCGATTCCTTGCGTGAGCTAACAATCAATCCCTACAAGATCATTCAAAGGATTTTCTCAAAATGAACAAGAAAGCAATAGCTAGCAATGATGTAACCAACAATACCTTGGAGTCCACAAGCCAAATCTTCTTCCGGGTCTCATCGATTGGAGTTCCAGTCTGCAAAACAATACAGTTACAGATTCATGACAAGGAGCAAAGGTATCAAACAAATAGCAGGAAGGCAAAATACTACTATCTAACCTCTCTGGAAATCTGAAGAGCAATTAGTTCAGCGATTCCAGTTCCAGCCTGAAAAGGTATAAAAGGCTTTATCAGTAAAACAAATGCTAGACAAAAAGCTTATTTGTTATATGCTTTTAGGTCTCACCTCTCCGGCACCCAAGAACAAAAAGGTGTGGTCAGCTAGGCTTTTACCAAGTACTTTCTGAGCCGCAATAAGCCCAGCAAGCACCACGGATGCAGTACCCTGCAATTTTACACAGACAAAAAATGTTATTGCTGGTCACCTTTCAGAAAACTCTGCACACAAAAGAGTGCAATTCATATGATAACATGCTGAAGAAAAACATCTTACTTGGATATCATCATTGAAAACGAGATGACTGGAGCAGTACTTGGAGAGGAGCTCAAACGCGTGGTGGTTTGCAAAATCTTCAAACTGAAACCAAAAGTACGTGTAATGTTATATCAACACACGATTGAAATCCAAGTATTGAGGAATACTGATCAAATGATTTACCTGCACCAACACTTTTTCTCCATAGTTCTGTTTAACAGCACACATGAACTCGTGCAGAAACTCTGCGTATTCCTGAATAGCAAAAGAAATGAAAATTCTCAGCTTCTGAAACATGGATACAAGAATGTAGAAAAAAATAGGAAATGTAGTAGTGAACCTCGCCATTTGCCCTCTTCTGTTTAAGTCCAATGTAAAACTCATCATTCAGGAGCTTCTCGTTGTTTGTACCCACATCAATGGTGATTGGAAGGCACTGTCATGTAAAATATAGATATTAACAACAGAATTAGTAAGAATCAAAGATAGATGAACATTTTCAGCAGCTTTTGTTACGGTGCTTACAGCCGATGGACGGATTCCTCCCAAAGCTGTGTAAAGAGAAAGCTTCCCAACTGGGATTCCCATTCCCTGTAAAAGTTCTCAGCATTCAAAACAACAGAAAGGTAAAGGCATATCACAACAGGGGTTTAGCCTTTCATGTGTTTAAGACTCTGTTTACCTGGCAACCAAGATCTCCAAGACCGAGTATACGCTCACCATCGGTGACAACAATAACCTGAATCCCTCTCTGTGGCCAATTCTTCAACACTTCAAGAATCTTTCCCCTAAAGAAATGCCATATTGTACTTAGAACACACAAATAATCAAATGGAAGAGAGAGATAAGAATGTTGATTGCAGAAAAGTATTAAAACCGCACTTCTCTTTCAAGCTGATGTAAAGACCTTGTGGCCTCCTGAAAATGCTCCCATACTTCTGGCAAGCTTCGCCCACCGTCGGGGTGTACACAACAGGAAGCAACTCCTCCACATTATCGATCAAAAGCTTGTAAAACAATCTCTCGTTCCTCTCCTGAAAGATTTCAGATTTTTCATCAGCTCCCGGATGCAGAAAAAAAAAACAGATATTCAGAGAAGAATCAATCACCTGAAGATCCATGAGAGCCATGTAACGCTGGAGAGGAACCGTGTACTGACGGAGATTATGCATCATCTTGCGCTCCTATAAGCCAAAAACCGAAATCAGCATAACCTCCACAAGTGAATACGAAAAACCTAATAAAAAGAAAAAAAAAGAGACCTGAACATCTTGAGATAAAATGACAGGAGGAAGAAGACCAGTCAAGTAATGAGCATCTCTCTCTTTATCAGTGAAAGCAAGTCCCTTGTTGTAACGAGGATCACGCATCAAAGTACAGCCACTGCAAACAAAAATTCACATGTACACAAGTGTTAGCAGAAACTTGGCTCTTGCTTCCACAACAAGGAAACAAAATGATTTAATACAATAATATACAGTATCAGATTTTTAAAAAAGGTAAAAGATCCGACATTTGTTTATATAATAAATAAAGAAAAGCGATTTCAGTTTCATCGAAACAAAACAAATCGGTTCTGTAATATTTTAGACTTTAGAGTTTTGGATCTAGCGAATACCTTTAGTATATAGGGAAATGCAAGAAAAAAGAGATAAAATTTGAGGGTGTCTCTCTCTCTCTCTCTCTCACTGTCACAAACTCACCTGGCGACGGAGGCAACCCAAGGGGTGACGAGCTGATCCAACGTGGCGCTATCCTCACCGTAAACATCAGAGATCCCGCCGCCGACGCCGGACCTGTTTTCGGAGACGTAATCTTCGGAGATCTGAGGTGGGTTGCTGCCCATTGTCCGATCTGAATAAGAAGAAGAAGAAGGCAAGAGAGAAGTTGGAGGGAAAGAGAGAAAAGGTGAAAGCTTTTGTTATGATCTCTTGGAAGGGAGAGATTAAATTGGATCAAGCAAGAGAGGAGAATGGGATGAGTTGATGGGCGATAATGTAGGTGGACACAAGAGTTTGATTGAGAGGTCTGAAATATTCTTTTCTTTCTATAGGAATTTGCTTTCAGACCAAACAAAAAGTAATAGAACGAACTCATTGTAATTTGTCAAAAGACGAGGAAAATAAACGCTGTCAGGGGTCTGTCTTATCACACACTCTTTCTATTTGGTCTTCTTCTCTCTTTTTTAAACTACTTTTTTTATTATTATTACTTCTATTAATTTGTGTTTTGACTTAATTAAGAGTTTACAAATGTTGACACAAAATTTTATGATTGAAAAATCAGACAATTAAACATATCCCAAAAAAAAATGATAGAAAATGTTCCACGTCTAGAATTTGATATTTGGTTGAGAGATTAGAGGTTAGCCGATGTTTATACCGCAACCACAGTTACCAATAAATCACTAGACAAAGATTTTAGATGAATCTTTTAAGAAACTCCTAATACGGTCATATGTTACTTTCTCAGCTGCCACAGTGCCCTATTTTCTGTTCTTTCACCGTACTTCATTTTTTTATTTTTGGTCAACCAACATGCTTCATTTTTTTCTTTTTTTTGAGTCGAAAAGGGTTACTTATTTCTCTAATTCTGAAACCTCTGATTCTAACGCAGTAAAATTGCTTTCGAAGACATTTCCTTCATTTTCATTAGTAAATAAATTTGAGAGATAAAGAAAGAACAAAAATGTTATCCGAGAAAGACAATAATCAAATATTGAGAAAGTGATAGGCGTTATGAAATGTAACTAAAGTAGCTGCAGCATGTGCAATAGCAATAAGTATTTTACCAATAAGGATTACGGGTTCAGCCTCTCCACATAAAAATAAGTGAACCAAACAAAGCTACAACAGGTGCAGGTGCGCAAACATTAGTGGTTGAAGTGTCATAAACTAGATCCACCGAAATATCAAGAAAAAATCAAAGATGGAGAAGAGTTATGCGGTGCAACGATTCTACCAATAGGTGATAGCAAAGTTGTTGTTTTTTTCCAGTTTCTTTTTTTTTTAGATTTTGAAAGATGTATTTCGATTTTTTATTTTTAAGTTTGATTTGTGAAAGGAAAAAAAAATGTCATTTTAATGAGTTTTACAATTCGAACCGTTTTTTTTTGTCAAAAGAAAGTTTTTTAAAAAGGACAATGAACTTATTTGAAATTATAATACAATTAAAATATTGAGAGTATTACAGACTTTATACCGAGTTAATCTAATTGACATATAGTGGTAATAAAAAAAATCATTTAGAGTGTCATTACTCTAAGTTGAAAAATACCAGTTAAGTTACTGCATGTCCTGGCGTGATCTCGTTACGAAAATACCAGTTAAGTTGAAAAATAGAGTGCATTCAGCTGGATTTTGCTGAAAATAGATGGGGAGAAAAAGGGATTTTCTTTCTTAAAGTATCACGTCATTTAAATGCCAATGAATATGTGAGCAACTTGATTCTCTTTTATTCAACTAACGAAAATTGATATGTAATTATTTGTTTATGATTTTTGAAAAAACAACCCCTTTGTACTACTATTAGACTACTAACATATTATTTGTTTTTTCGTTTTAAAAAAAAATGAATTTACAGTCTTTTAGTGCTGTGTATACCTTTATAATATTTGTAACATGTTATTAATTTTGACGATATTCAATTTCATAAATTTATTTTCTGAAGAACGAACCACCAACTTTTTTCTGTATTCATCCTATTCTTATAATTATCAGTTTCATGAAAGAGTACCATTGTCTCATTTATTTTTTCTCCCACTTTTTTCACATTCCTAAAACTGATTATCTTTAGAGCTGGAGCCTTAGACGATTTAAAAGAGTGTTACCAATTGCTTATCAATACTAAACTTCATCTTTCCCGCTGACAAAAAGAGAAAACTTTTTATTGGCTTTACCGTGTTGTTCAAGATAAACATGTGAGGTTAGTGCTTTTTAGCACATTAAATAAAAGCTAAATTGTTCATGCTTTTATTGGCAGGCGAAATACAAAAGTAGATAAGGAAACAGAACCCTCGAGACCATTCTCTTAACACTATAAATACGCATTATCATAACAAGTAACAAACATAAAAACATAGATATAAGTGACTGTTATACACAGCGAAAACAGGAAAAAAGAAACACCAAAAGACCAATCATACCCATGGCCCCCCTTCAACGCACTTTCTCGGATATCTCACACCAAATATCCATAGACAACGCTCTAACAAAAGAGCCAACTCCAACTGCACCAACTTTATTGTCCTTAGCAGCGATATCCGAAGTGGAAGATGCAAAGTGCGAGTGTTGTGGCATGTCTGAAGAGTGCACACCAGAGTATATAAACCGTGTGCGCTCAAAATTCTCAGGGAAGCTGATTTGCGGGCTGTGCGCAGAAGCGGTGGAACAAGAGATGGAGAAGTTGAACAGCAGTGAAGTGGTGGTGGAGAAGCGGCGTGAGGAAGCAGTGAAGGCACACATGTGCGCATGTGCCCGGTTCAACAGGCTAGGCCGGAGTTATCCGGCGTTGTTCCAAGCAGAAGCAGTTAAGGAAATCCTGAAAAAGAGGTCTAACAAGACGGTTAGATCCACCAAGTCTGAAAAAGGTGGTCTCACTAGGAGCTCTAGCTGCATGCCTGCTTTGGCTAAGGAGCTAAAAGATCGTGCTTTGGTTAATTAGTATATTTATATACTCACGATGCTTACGTTTATGTATGTCTTTCGATAATTAAAGCCGTTTACTTATATGTTACTATGTTCATATAAAGATAGTTACAAGTAGAGAGGGAGAAGGGTATTAACTTAGTTATATGTACGTAGTGAAGAAACTGATGGACGTATTCCGATGTATTTTTCCACCGTGTGATGTATAATTAATTAAAAGTTCGTTTCTCACTCTTATATATATAGTTATCGCTAAATCATGTAATTATGTAAATAAAATGCGCTTTAAATCAAAGGATAAAAATAGGTGGAAACTGTAAAGGATTATATATTACCGGTAAGAACCCTTGACTACAGAATGAAGACTAGAGCATCCTTCAACTCTATAGTTTTTATTTTTGGATTGAATGTTAACAATCATGAATCTTGTAGACTATAGTTGAGCACTTAAAGATAACATAAACCTAAACAACCATTCTAAATTTTCAGCTAAGATAAATTATTGAAGTTATATTAACTAATAGTGATCTACAGTATCAGTAATGGACTCACAATCAAAAATTACTTTATAAGTAGAAGATTGCCATACACTTATATATTAGTCCATCATCCAATCAATTTTCAATATAAAATATTTTACATATTTTTGTGTTTAAAATTAGACATCAGAGTCTAAAATATTTGTTTTTAGGATTGGACATCCATGAACTACAATTTGAGAATTTGAAAATTTTGAACTCTGATTCCATATTAATAATGATCTAACTCACATTTAAAAACTAACTGATTAGTGAAGAATTGCTACACACTTATATATATTAATTCACAATCTAATCAACTTCTCAATGTATGATATTTTACACCGAAACCATATGTAGCTTACCAAGAATCCTTCATTATCAAAGCAATATAATTAAAAAAAAAAAAATCAAACTGAAAGCAAATCCGACGTCACGTTGACGGCTCGCGGTTCTCTAGACCAGAGGCTTTGGGCTTTGCCTACTTTTAAGAAGCATGAGCCATAAGGGGTTTTGTCTTGGGCCCAATTAATTTTAAATGTGCACCACGAGTCTTGCGCTTTTGACACGCGAGAGGTACTACTTCTTTTGCCACGCTCACGCACTTCTCACTTCTCAGTTCTCAGGATCCGTTATCATAAATTACTAGATACAGGAAGATAACATTAATTATATAATAATTGAATGTTATGATATTCAAAAGCAAGAGTCTGGTTCAAGCGATCACTGATGTAAGATAAAAATATAGAATACTAATAACAATATGAGATGAATATATAGCGAAGAGATGTATAAACGATACATAAACCTTATCCGATCCGTTGTTTCGAACGACGCTCGCGTAGAGGTTGGCGTAAGATTGAAAGCGGGGTCCTACGGAACTAGGGTCTTCTCTAGACACGTGTCTTAAGTAAGCAGACACTCATGTGATGCTACGGAAACTGAAGTGAATCGATTCTCTCAAAACACTAACGCTTTGATTGCAAGCTTTTAATATGTAGATGTGGTTTGTGACTTTGGAGGCGGCTAATTAAACGCAAAATGTTTATTGATTACATAAATGAGCAAAAGTTATCCCTATATTCTTCTGAATTATCGACCTTTCTTTTTTACTTGGAGAAATATATTTTAGAGTACCTTATAAGACATATATAGAGTACAATATTTACAAGACATATATCTAGTATATCCTATACAGTATACACAATATGTTCACGCATAGACCAGTACGTGTTTTTTATTAAGATACGCACAGATAAATTCTCATAAAGTTAATTGTTAATGCGCAGTTAGTGATCAGTAGATCAGATCACGAAGTTAAAATATTTCCTTCAAACTTCGCTAAACTTTAAATAAAATTCTTCTGGCCTCTTATTTTTGTTGTAATTGAGTTTCATAAACGTTGATCATACACACTTTTTTGTACTTATGACCAGCCTAGTAGATTGACCAAGTATATATATAACGAATTCCATTGACAATACCAACCCATTTATAAACTTAACCATTTAATTTTTATTTTTGTCTTCTATTACATTTTTACCATATAACCTTATCACATGTCATTGTGCTCATTGTATATCGTTTCGTTTCAAATACGGGGACCTCTTTACATATCAATGGTTTCTTTTGTTGATTAATTAGCCATACTTATTATAGCTACTGTGATTACAATAGAGTATAGTAGTTCTCATTTCGTTTTATTTAAAGAAGAAAATCATGCACTACTAACTTTGTGAATTGGTTATAATGTCTGACCTTCGGGATACAGACTTGGATTCTAGTTGTGGCTGGCACATTGGTAATAGTAGGTATTAGGTTAATACTTAATACTATAGGATTTAAAACCATGGGTAAAAAAACAAGAGAGTTTACGACCGGTCACACCACTCTTTCTGATTGCCTGAGCTGGAAATTGTCGTGCCTAAAAGTGGGATAAGAGAAAGGAATAAAGAGATTTAACATGGGATTAGGACGAACGTGTATGATAACAATAGCTAGAGAGTATTTTAACGCTTAAAAATAATTATCATACAAGTCCCGAGGAATATTGTTGGATGAGGTAGATAATCGAATCGACCTATAGAATGTTTTGATTTCACAAATCTTTTAATTTAGCTGAACAAATACAAGGTAACTTGAGAACAACGGAAATGTTTGTGATTTCAAGAAAATAAATAATATATATATACGCAAAGGGTTAAAGAGTTGGATACATATTCACTTTCCAGTTTCACTAAGTGACTAACTAACATGAAAACTGTTTACATAAAAGTATCATGACTTTGCTTCTGAATCCTAATGAGAATTCAACTCAGAGCAAATGATTTTACACGATTCCCAAGATACTTCACCACCTAGACGAATCTGACTATCAAACTTATTAATTACTTGTAGGAAAAGTTCTATACGAATTGTTGATTGTTGCATATACCATGATGAGATCATTTAATATACGCATTTCATACAATCCTACTTGCATTTAGCGATGATGGAATGATTTCCTACAAAAATTTTGTTTTGTTTTAATTGATTTTTTCATTTTTAATGCATTTTTTTTTTAACTTTTTATGTATATGATTACTTATGTTTTGTAGTTTATTTTTTTATTAGTTAAGCTGTTATGAAAAATATGATGAATGATATAATAGCTGAACCTTAAAAAATCATCTAAAATAAATTAGAAGGAATATTAAATAGTTGAAAATCCAATAATTCATATAAAAGAACATAAGCGAGAGATTATCATAGATGGATTTCAAAAATAATATACTACAAAGAGAATCCTCCCTCAAATGAACATGATTTGATAACTTTATCGTTCATACTTCATAGATTTACCAAAACCGGTAACTCAATCCGGTTTTAGATAGATTTATAAACAATGTGAACAAACCGGACCGGTTTCAACTTTCCCCTAATGGTGTTGGCGCTTATCGAGTATTGATAAATGATAATCAACGGCGTGATCATCATCCAACACATGCACGTGAGGGGTACTTTTTTGTAATTTTGAAGCAACGTAATGACCCTTTACTAAAGTTGTCCCCACCACTAATACCACAATTGCACATGTTTGATTCATAAATCTTTTAATTATATGTCAAAAATTATTTCCCTAGCTTTCTGATTGTCAACTAAGGAAATTCTACTCATCCTGCAAATTTCTGCATTAACTATGTATTCCCATAAATCTCAACTAAAACCAATTATTTAGTCCTATAGTTTTTTTATATAGAATTATATGAATGTTGGAGTATACGTGTAAAAATTTACCAATACAAATATGAAATATCACATTTGTAAGACTAAATCAAAATATCCATAGAAACAATATATTTTTCCAGTAATAGATATTAGTGTTGTGTTAATTAAGGTAAAAATTAAGATAGAATTCAATGGAAAACGTGGCTAGTCATATATATGTACACCTATGTAAAAAAAAAAAATATGGCAAAACCAGCTGGGAAATATTAATTTCAATTTACAAACTAGGTATAAAAGAAAAAACCTAAAATAGGAGGGTTAATTGAATTAGTGTAAGCAAAAAGAAAAATATAGGAAGCTTAAATTTCCCAATAAAATCTCCTTTGTCCTCGTCAAACCTTCCGAGTCCGATTTACATGTATCTCTTGTCCCCTTCAAGCGCAATAAAAAAGAGAGAAAATAACAAAATAAAAGATAAAAAGTTTTATCTTTTTACAGAAACCATAACTTTCTCTAACCTTACTCCTTTTTAAACTCACATTTCCCCTCACTCCACTCTCTCCTCTCCTCTCTCTCTCTCTCTATAAAAGAACTCCGGCGAGAGTTCACCGTATTAACCCCACCGGAAAAGCATACTGACCCTTTAAAACTAATGGAAGAAGAAGCTCATGAATTCTTCCTCACAGCGGATCATTTTGCCGTGGACGACCTCTTGGTCGATTTCTCTAACGATGATGACGACGAAAACGATGTCATTGTTGATTCAGACGGCACCAACACAGCCTTAGCCGTAGCCGACAGCTCTAACTCCTCTTCCTTCTCCGCCCTAGGTCTCCCTAATTTCCACAGTGACGTTCAAGACGGCACCAGCTTCTCCGGCGACCTTTGCGTACCGGTACGTTAATATTCATTTTCAGATACGATTAAATTATATCAAGAGAATTAATAAATATATATATATATATCGAATTTTAGGAAAGAAAATAAATGATACTAGTAATTATGATTAGTGAAATTCAGATAAATTAAAGAAAGTTTTAATAAGTTAGTTGATATTAATTGATATGAAATATTTTTGTTTGATAATTTCTTCCAACACACAGAGTGATGAGTTGGCTGAGCTGGAGTGGTTGTCGAACTTCGTGGAGGACTCGTTCTCGACCGAGGACGTCCAAAAGCTCCAGCTAATATCCGGTTACAAAGCCCGACCCGAACCAAAATCCGAACCCGGTCCAGAAAACCCGAATAGCAGCAGTCCGATTTTCGCAACTGACGTGTCTGTGCCAGCTAAAGCCAGGAGCAAACGCTCACGCGCCGCAGCGTGTAATTGGGCCTCACGTGGGCTTCTCATGGAAACAGTTTACGACAGCCCCTTCACCGGAGAAACCATTCTCTCCGGCCACAACCTGTCTCCGCCGACCTCGCCGACGTCCATGACTCAGCTCGGGAAAAAGCAAGCCGTG
>KE154778.1:22372-60546 GCA_000411075.1 Sisymbrium irio | reverse complement strand
ACAAGACGCCGCAGTGGCGGACGGGTCCAATGGGCCCGAAGACGCTGTGCAACGCTTGCGGCGTGAGGTACAAGTCAGGGCGTCTGGTGCCGGAGTACCGGCCGGCGGCGAGTCCGACGTTTGTGATGACGAAACATTCGAATTCTCATCGGAAAGTTATGGAGCTCCGGCGACAGAAGGAGATGACGAAGGCCCACCATGAGTTCATACATCACCATCATCACGGTACGGACACTGCCATGATGTTCGACGTCTCGTCGGACGGTGATGATTACTTGATCCACCACAACGTTGGCCCAGATTTCAGACAGCTTATCTGATTCATCATCCCTTTTACTTTTTTTTTTTGGCAATAATTAGGGATAATCTTATTAGATCAAATTTTTGCTAATCTTAATTATGATGATGACAATTTTACTCTCTTTTTTTTTTGCGTTTTTTCGAATTTGTTAGAAGCTTTTTGTTGCTTTCTTCATGACATCAAATCAATTTTATTTAGTTTTTTTTTTCTTTGGTTAAATCTACTTTTTCTGTCATTTAGCTTTTGTCGATCTCGTTAATTATGGTGGATTAATTAATGTTACTAAGATCTACAAAATGTCTGTTTATATTTTCATATGCTTATAGACTATAAGTTATACGTTACCATAATAGAAGATGATAAGACCATGTGCATGAGAAGTTTTTACTCTCAACTTTAAAAATACAAGAGTCTCTAAAAAAAATCGAGATAATCTCTTAAAGTCTCTCAGATTATATTCTTAAATCCATATGCTCTAAGGGATAAACTGCAAGAAATCCTACAACATAACTTACTAAGCTAGTCTCTAACCACTATTATAACGCTGATCGTAGTGAAAGGAAAATTTGATTTATATCGAAGTAAGACTATATCATAAATAAATACATACTACAAGATAGAGCGGAAATTGAATTCGTAATGATGAAATATTGGTGGGAGAGTGTCTAAGTGTTGGTAATATGTCACCTCAAGGATCAAGGTCCCTCACTCTTTTGTAGTATAGTTATTTCAATGTTTCTGCCTCGCAAATATTGTGATTGTTTTTAAATCTAACAATCTTATAAGAAAAAATATTAGCAAGAAACCAAGAGTATTGAGATAGAACGGTATTTTGTAAGCTATTTTGTTAGCATCTTCTGTCTGATTTAGTACTAATATTTGTTTCATGCAGTTCTTATAATACATACATGGTTTTACAACTACTAAATTCCTAACAATACAAAACGACAACAGGAAAAGAGTATCAAGTAAATAATTGATAAAATAAAACACCTCGGGATGAAATTATCTTCTTTCTTTTTTTCTGCTCTCACGATCCAATGCAGCACTAATCCATAGTAACTTGCTGGTTTTTTTCCAAGTTTACTGATTCATAAATTTAGAGGTTATTTATTTGGGCTTTATTTTAAGAAGTAAATTGTTACTCAACTTCTTTAAAACAAACTAAAATTGGACATACAGAAAACCTTTTTTTTTTGGTGCGAAATATACAGAGAAATGCCGTTCGATTTTTTTTTTTCAAATGGAAAGTTGGCTAGTGTCGAGATTTCTTTTTATTATCGTAGACACTGCCAAACGATAACATGAATTAGTCTTTTTTATAACCAATGTTGTTTGGACTAATATATACAAAACCATGATAATTTTTTTTAGAAACCCAGCTGAGGCTTAGTTTGCGGTGGTCACATGCCTCTCATGCACATAGAGAGAGAGTCATTTTCACGAACGCTCTTGTAACTTAAGCACATGTATCCGACAACAACAAAAGTACATTTACTTGTGAAGCTCTATATTCATATCTAACATTTAGTTTCTTTTCTTCTTCTATTTAATCAAATCTAAATTTTGTTTAAAGCTCAAACATTATTTTTTTTACGTGGAACTCTATGGCAGGATATAAATCTAATTATTTTTTATTTTTCTCTGTATAGGTTCTGATAGATTAGTTTGTGAGTATTAAATTTCAAATTTTCTTGTACCAAAAAATGAGTTTGTGAGTATTAAATTTCAAATTTTCTTGTACCAAAAAATGAAAGTGGAAGTTAACGTAGAAATGCCGAAAAATGGGTTCCCATGCGCAAATTATAAAAATTATTGGCACGTTAAATCGTGAAGCGATAGATCATTCGTGTCGCCTGACAATTAAACGTTTTCTATACAGAATGACGATTTATTATTATTCTAGTTATTCACGAGTCGTTCTTATCATGATCATAGTTAAATTATTCAAAGTTTTTGTCAGCTGAACTAACAAAGTAGCTAATGATTCTCCTCTTCCAAAATCATGTGACCAAATGAGGAAAATCAAAGCAAACTGGAGAGAGACATGTTGAACCGATGAGTTAAATTTGGCATATCAAATAACTGATCCTTGAAAAAAAAAAAATTCGGGATGGAGCTAGATACATTATACAAAACATGAAAGTTATGAAACACCAAAGTATCTTCGAGCAAGCAATGCAGACAAATTTGCACTATTAGAAACCCAAACTCGATTCATTCAGATAAATTGCTCAAAATACAACACTCTGGTTTTGATTCATGTCAGACGTTTAACTAATTACGAAATGATGGAGTATCAATCAACAGGAAAATAATCAAAGGTGAGTTGAAAATCTGAAAGATACAAAACGAAGACTGGAATTAGAGAGCCCTTGTGAATCTCATCCCAAAACCCACAATTCCTTTTTATGCTCGATTCCAGTCTCTTATATATCGAGGTACACTGAGGCCAAGCACTGCAAGACACACCACTACTTAGCATATGAGATCGTAAAAGCACACCTACTGTTAACGAACGGAACATTCAGGCACTGATATCAAAGCTTGTCTCAATACTAAAAAAATGACATTAATTTTTTTCAGAACTTTCGACCATTTCACTAAACCAATCAAGAATGCTAACTTAGCTCATTCACCTTGCTCCCTAGCTCAGCTCTCAACTATGCTAAAAAATTTATAGTTGGTACGACACTACGAGCGACAGGCCAGAAACCTTTATCAGCTACAATTTCTCTGTGTAAAAAGGGACAGAGGAGAAACTAGATCTGTAGAAGAAGCACTGTCAGTCCAGCAACTCCAACTGCCAAATTCTGAGAACCTCTAAAATCTAAAAAATGTGGCTTGAAGAGACCCAATTTCATAAACCAAGCAATGGATAAATTCAGTAAAATAAGAAGATGGGAAGGAAAAATATTGGCATTGACGCTTGAAACGACAAGATCAAAGTGTAAAAGAGTTATAAGAAAAACAAAAAGTTTGCTTACAGACAGTAAAAGACACACAAGACATTTGGGTTGGAGAATATCAAACCACTGGATTCGCATTGGCCATACCCTGCGACAACGACCTTCAGCTCATTGAGTCAATGCCAAGGCACACGAAGTCAGTCTAGCTGAAGAAACCGCACTGTGAAGTAGAAACAGAGATTGATAAGCGAACCCAGCTGAGTAATTGGCCTGTTTCAATCAACTCAAAGCATAGAAATCAACTGAATTAAGTGCGGGAATCAATAAGGTGACTCACATTATGGAAAATAAAAAAACTAAAAGAAAAAAAGAGGGGATAGACGCCGAAAAACGATAAAGCTGGTTTGTTCATGGCGGATTTAAACAAGGAAACGGCTGGCTTCGAGACAGATGGACATCGAGGAGCCATTTTTTTGCCGATAACGAAACGGGATGCAATGCAACCAAATCGGACGGAGTCTAGAAGTTAAACTGCTTTCAACGAGAATGGCGTTTTTGAGAGGTTCTCAAAACGACACTGTTGCCGTATAATTTGATCATACGTTTTGGGCTATTTTATTCCAGTTTTTAGTTTCGAATTTTAAAGGCTATAATCTTTGATTATTCCATGTAAAAATAGACCTGTCAAAGTGTCAAATAAATAATACAATAGCGTACACGACTAACAGACGATAATTAATATTCAGACAACAGTCAGTCGTGGAATATTCCTTCAGTAATCTGTTTGGTATCATAGAGAGACTAGAGAGTTGGTGTTACAACAACCTTCTGTTGTATTAATTCATATACTTTGATTTTTCGGGGAACTACCTCTCATATCCAGAGCTCATTTTTTTAGTCATACGTAAACATTTCGATTCAATCAATTTGCAATTCCTGTATCTCGATAAAATAGTTGAATGTTAATATTAATTGCTGCCGCAACATGCAAGCAACCTTAGTGGTATCACATTGTCCGTGCAAATGATGTTATTAATAAAATGTCAACGATTTCAATGCATGTGTTCCTCTCGTGAATAGTACGAAGATGTTAAGGGTATTTTTGTCCATAAAATATATATTCTTGATAGATTAAATTCACTACTCTGTTTATTAGTACGATAACCATATAATAATAATCACAGATTTGTCTCATATATGGACTGTAGGGTTTGATGGGAGAATGCAAGGGTAACTTCGGTTTAGCCTGGATACCGTGCCACTGGAATTTTATACCGGATTGTAAAGAAGATTTGTATGTATATACTTTATTGGATTTAGTTACAGCCAGGATGACAGAACTCAACCGAGTCAAACTACATTAATTGGATGCAATTATCACCCTAACCAACTAAGATTTAATTGAACGAATTAGGGTAACGGAGTGCGGAATGATACCATATATACATTTTTTTTTGTTATCTTCTTAAATACAGAGTTTGTATGTATCTTCGAATCGCTTCGTAACGCATGAACCTGACTCAGACAAAAGTAAAAAGAGAAGGAAAAGAAGAATCTTCTTATGTGAAAGAAGAAGAAACAAAGCAAAACAAAGCGTGGCGGCTCAAACTCAAACTCCATCTACCGAATTCCGAAAATACCCTCTTTATCCCTCTCTTTATTGGCTTTTTCCTAGTAATACATTAGTCTAATAATGGGTTCTTGATTACAAAGGGTCTGTTGACTGTTGGGTTTCTCGTAAACAGCGAACCAGCATAGTTACGGAGACACATAAGCAAGAAAGTCTGACAAGCAAATAAATTTTCTCGAGAAGCTTTTTTTTTTCTTCATCGCTTGCGTCGTCTTCGTTTTAGGGGTTTATGGTTTGTTGGTGAGTAATTGTATCGTGGTGACGAGAAGCCGATCAATTTTCAATCATCACAACCACATATGCCTCTCTTGATCTTTGTTTGACTTTCGGATCGACTTCTCAACTTGTAAGCATCTTTTTTCCAGATTCTCTCTCTCTCTCTTTCTCTGTCTATCTCTGTTCATGGGAGCATACAAGTATTTGATAATCCAAAGTACTAAACATGTTGCATGCAATGATGTTTTTCTATGAAAAGTCAATATAACGAGTGTATGATAGATAGTTCAGGAGAAACGATTACAGATACTAGTTTCCCTGGAAAAATAAAAGAAAACAAACCTTTGACGGTGCAACACTTTGAGTTCTTAGGATTTTCTCAGCAAAGTTGCGTCATCTGAGCTCTGAATTTTACAACTCTAATGTTTTTTCTTCTTAATTCACATTCGCTGTTTGTGTTAAGACGTTGACCATATCAGAATCATATTGTATTGTGAGTTCGTCATCGTTGTTCTTGAAGAAAGATACCTTGAGTAACTACGCTTTGACTTTGCTCTGTACATTGCTTCAAGTAGGCTCTGTATTTCACAAAGTTTATTGGGGTAACTTGAACTGGATCAAATTTAGGTTCAGGCGTGACTATATTAGATTGATTTGTTGATCATAAAGTTTGATACTTATTACGGTAACTATCAGGTCCTGAAGATGAGGCCTGAGTTTCCATGGCTATGGAAGGTAGAAAGCAGACGGCTTCTGTGGATACTGGGACTCACATTTGCTCTCGTCGTCACCTTTCAATACATCGAACTACCATACTCTATCTCCTCCCTCTTCTCTTCCACCAAGATTCCCTTTTCAAGAAACTCAACTTCGCTTATAGGAGGCGGTGTGCATCACAATAGTAACTTGGCTCCAGCTATGGCACCGAGCTTCTCCCAAACGAATGCTACTTTGGTGGATGATTCTTCAGGAGATGACGAGGAAGTTGAGGTTGATAAGATATTTGATAGCAGTGGAAACGCGATTGCTCCCGCCATTTCGCCTACTACTTCTGCACACCCGCCTCCATTACCTACTTCAAACCCGTCTCCGGTAAAGAAAAATGCGACAGTCCCTGCAGCTAGTGCGGCTGCATTACCTGGTTTAAAACCGTCTCCGGTAAAGGAAAATGCAACAGAAACTGTGGCTAGTGCAAAGGCTCCAGCTGCATCACCTGGTTTAAACTCGTCTCTGGTAAATGAAAACGCTACCGCACCTGTGGCTAGTGCTAAGCCCCCAGCTACTGTTCCTGTTTTCAAACCGAACGCAACAATGCCTGCAAGTAGCCAAGAACAGGTAACGACTCCAACTAAAACAGGTGCTAGTGATGTTTCTCCTGTTGTGAGATTTGTTCCTGACGTAACGGAGAATGCGAAAATGCCTGATTCCGGAGTGATGTCGATATCCGAGATGAGCAAGCAGTTGCGTCGAAACCGTGTTTCTCATAATCGACTAGCAAAGGTTCATCATGATTTTGTTTGATATGATACATTCTTCCTTCAGAAGTAGCATTAGCATAACATGCTTCTTATTTTTTGTGTGTTTCAGAAACCAAAATGGGTAACAAAACCTGACATGGAGCTTTTACAAGCAAAATACGAGATTGAGAATGCACCGATCGATGACAAAGACCCTCTCCTCTACGCTCCTCTTTATCGCAATGTTTCCATCTTCAAACGGTGAGTTTTTCTTGAAGCTGCATTAAAAGCTCATACACTGAATACTGATTTGAGTTAAGTCTTGAATTACTCAGGAGCTATGAGCTGATGGAGAAGATGTTGAAGGTTTATGTTTACAAAGAAGGGAACAGACCTATCATGCACAGTCCAATACTCAGAGGGATATATGCATCCGAAGGCTGGTTTATGAAACTTATTGAATCCAACAACAAATTTGTCACAAAGGACGCTGCGAAAGCTCATCTTTTCTATCTACCCTTCAGTTCCCGCATGCTCGAGGTGACTCTATATGTACAGGACTCCCATAGTCACCGCAATCTCATCAAGTATCTAAAAGACTACGTAGACTTCATTTCCGTGAAGTACCCTTTCTGGAACCGAACTTCCGGTGCTGATCATTTCCTTGCCGCTTGCCATGACTGGGTAACGTCTTTTCTTCTTTGTCACGAAACTCTTTTGTGACATTTTTGTTTTCTCTACGAAGTTGCAAAGATTCATTCTTTGAGATCATTTTTCTAAAACCGCATTTTCTTTCTGTGACAATTCTCTACTAAGCTGTGTAAAAGATGTGAGCTTTGAGATCAGTTTTTGATTAATATATGGTTTTTTGTGACATTTGTCTATGAGGTTTGATCTTTGAGATCATTTTCTGATAAATGTAAGTGGTTTTTGTGACATTTTGAAGGCTCCATCGGAGACGCGGAAGCATTTCACGAAGAGTATAAGGGCGTTGTGCAACGCGGATGTCAAGGAAGGTTTTGTCTTTGGGAAGGACACATCTTTACCAGAGACATTCGTTAGAGATCCCAAGAAACCCTTAAGCAACCTCGGCGGAAAATCAGCGTCCCAAAGACCAATACTTGCCTTCTTTGCTGGGAAACCCGACCACGGGTATCTTAGACCAATCCTACTCTCTTACTGGGGTAACAACAAAGATCCTGACTTGAAAATATTCGGCAAACTTCCGAGGACTAAAGGGAACAAGAACTACCTTCAGTTCATGAAGACGAGCAAGTACTGCATTTGCGCCAAAGGGTTTGAAGTGAACAGCCCGAGAGTGGTGGAGGCTATTTTCTATGATTGTGTTCCTGTCATCATATCCGATAACTTTGTGCCGCCCTTTTTCGAGGTTTTGAATTGGGAATCGTTTGCGCTTTTTGTGCCAGAGAAAGACATCCCTAACTTGAAGAAGATTTTGATGTCCATATCGGAACGTAGGTACAGGCAAATGCAGATGAGGGTGAAGAGAGTGCAGAAGCATTTTCTGTGGCATGTGAAGCCAGAGAAATATGATATGTTTCACATGATTCTTCATTCGGTTTGGTTTAACCGAGTTTTCCAGATTTCTGTTTAGAACCTCTCTGATTAAACAATTCATTGTACATTGTTTTAAAGATAAAATTCAAAAATTCATTTTACAATATCCATATCACACAAAAGAAAGAAACAAGTGGCCTCGGTTTTTTTGGATTATCTACTTTTGTTGATAGAATTCAGATTATTCTCGAAATCTTAATAACTATTTTTTATCAGTGACATGTGACTCCGGGTTTGACCGGCTGTGATAGAGTGAATTGAACCGGTATGAATAATAAATGTTACAGTATGTGGTTTATTTTTTCATTCAGGAGCCAAAAGCAGAGTCGCATGTGAGAAACAAGGAGCAGAACTGAAACTGCCATGTTTCAGAAAACCAATCTCAGTCTCTACGAATTTCTCTGGAGTTATCTTCCTATATTCTTCTTCTTTTCTTTTTTCGGGCAATTTTTTTTCTTTTTATGATGAAGTTGTTATAAAGTTAATATCATCTTCTTGGGAAAAAAAATTCATACAAGGAAAAGGGCAATAAATGGAGATGGTGATGTTTGACGTTACTGGAGACATGTTTCTTTTCAATATGTTTTGTCTGTCTCTTACATAAACCTTATCATTTCCAACTTTTCAGTGGTTTTAACTTTTAACTTTTCACCAACCATACATATATATACAACGCAGCACGGAACAAACGAATCAACGGAAACTAAGAAAATAAGTTTAGGAGTTAATACAAAGATTAACTTTTGACTGATTTTTTTTCTTATAACGTTTTTTACATAAAATTAAAGTCATTGTTTCTAACACTTATTTTTTGCTAACCGAAGTTTCTAACACTCACGTGCAAACCGCACTTGAACCGTATTGAAACCAATGGTTTACATGCGGTTCAAAAAGAGCTCATAAACGTATCACATCACATATACAACTTTTTGTATGAATAACATAAAGTACTGACTGTAGAACTTTACAATAGTACTACTGCTGTACTGCAGCACATTTTGTCTGCTCATCATTCACAACCGGAATCTTAACCTTAAAATTAGGAACGTAACTGAAGAATTATATATTAAATGAAAATAGGCTGCTCATGTTGTGTTTCCATATATCCATGTCATATGCTGCATGCGCTCTTCTCATCTGTATTTTGAAGGATTTTAATTTTCTTGCCAGCCTTGACGTACCATATGAAACTCCTAGTTTTAAATGTCGACTCATCGAGTAATCCCATTTGGTCCCAAAATTGAATTGAAGGAGACAAGTTCGGGCTGTTTTCATTATTATTTATTACAGAAAAATATATATCTAGATATACCAATATATAGACGTGTCGACTTAATTTTTTTTTTTTAACGGCAACATGTCGACTTCATTTGGCAACAACAGAGTTGCAATCTATCGTTTTTAATGTATAAAAAATATGGGAGTATTTTGTCACCGGTGGCCAGTGGAAAAAAAACACAATTTCCCAATAAGATTTTGCCAAGAAATTGTTTTCAGTACCATTTTTAGCATTTTGAGGATACTCATTATATATAGAGTAGCAATACAAATATGGAAACATTGTTGTTTTGGGGAATAAGAATAGCATGAAATACGACGTTGTTCCAACTGAGCATGATCGACTCTAACCCGCCAGTTGGATTCTCATCACTGATAAATGGAGTCGAGTAGTATAATTTTAGTGGTTCATTCCAACATTGTGTGCTACTGTAAGTTGAATTCGAAAAGGTGATAATTATGAACATTATAATGCATTGGAAAAAACGTTTTTCCTTTTTTAAATCATCATTGCAAACTGAAAACTTTAGACGCTACAATAATCAATACGATGTCTTTACTGCTAATTGTTATATACTTATGAAAGGTGATGCTCAGTCGTTATCACCAATTTCTACAATCAACCATAGAGACATCATTTATCAATAAGATATGCACACAGACATCCATATAAAAAATTTAAAAAGCAATCCAGTACAACAAGATTTAGACATTGGTGGTCCAAATTTGAATAATTTCGGAGAAACATAAATGAAACTGCTCACTGAAAATTATGGTCGACAATTAGTTCTTTTTTCTGTTCTGCCTCTAACTTTAGAAAACCACTGTCATATAGTTAGTGACTATATGTCCTTAATAAATCATTAACTAAGGTGATGGGATGAAAGTAATTAAATAGCCTCCAAAAAACAACTCATTAAATATAGCTTGAGATACATTAACGATACTGAAATTAATTAGTTACGACGAATAATTCTTTGGATTAGAATGGTCTCTCGTTCGTCCGTCTATAATCCTATCGACAAATAATAACATCGGTCGGTGGATTCCTGTAGAAAGTTTCGACAAATTGCAATAATTGAGTTGTACTGTTGCATGCATATATAAATATATATACATATTTTGCGTACGAGTGGGTCCAAAACGACAACCATACGCGCGTTTCGTTGACTACCTCCTTATACTCCCCTTAGAAAAGCAAAAACTCATGGGCATGTCCTACATTTCCAGATGTCTCTCGTGGACCACTCTTTGGCCAATTTAAATCATACAACTTGGTTCACTTTCCGATGTTCTCCCATCGATACGCCTTTTTTCTCCCGTCGACACAAAAAATGCCTTTTCTCTCTTCTTTGATCTTTCTCTTCACATTTGTTTCCTATATTTATATTTATATTCTCATTATATATTATATATTTTCAGAATTATACTATTATATATACTACAAAGAAAAATAATTAAAATGCGAATTAATGTATTCAATCTAGTTGAAAAGATTTTGAAAACTTTGAATTTTTATCGAAGTTTTAAATGATTTTAGATAAATTAGAAATTATTATTATTTTTGTTAAAATATTTTAGGATCTCATTTAAAACTATAAAAAGTTTATAAAAAATTCTAACAAAACATATAAAAATCAGAACAAATCTTATAAACTCACTAACTAAAATATTTTTAATAACAATAGATTTGATAATATATCATTTTAATAATACTGCATTTTTCTATAAAAAAATATGTTTCAATAACGTAAAAATTTATCATTTTAATAAAAAATACTTTAAATCTGATTTTAAATACAGTTTCTAACCCTAAGTCTCAAACTAAAATCCAATCTAACAGCCTCACCTAAGAACAGAAAAGTTTTAGATGTTATTTAAAGGTAAAAAAACTCGAGGGACGTAATGTAACAATGTTGTTTTCTTTAAATGTGATAATAAAAAAAGAGACATGAAAATTCATGACTTGAAATCACAAAAGAACAATCAACTACAATGTTTCAGGCCAAAAAATAAAACCTTTAGAAATGAAAGCAGTATACTGCCTAACTTTGGATTCTACATTTTTCGCATTAGACTTTTGGTTGGGTTTTTTGTACATTTAAGTTTTTAGTGAACATTTACGCTTGAGCTAATAGTCAATTTAAAAAATGTTTAGTGAGATCGGCTCTCCGGATCGAATGTAGAAAGCGTTGCATGCTATATCGAGGAACTTCGGAAGAGGTGGCGAGGTGAATCCTTTGATGATGAGGCGTCCACATATCATCCATATGTTATTTGTCTTATCCAAAAGCTGAAAATTCATCTACAACACTTATTGTCTAATTCCCTAATTAATCACACTAATGATAGTTAGGATTTGAAATGATTAGATCTGGAATTTGGTTAGAGATATTGAACTCGTAGTTTTTTTTAGTTTATTCTCTTGAATACCTTGAGCGTGTAACATGACTTTAATGAAATGTTGAATGTGTCTTGTTTAGTTTATCATGGTTAAGAGGATTTTTACTTTTCTTTTGCTTAGGTTTGATGGTTTAAACTTACTTTTTTTCCTTGGGAATTATGATTTGTTGGGTTTTGCATAGTATCGAGATATGTTACTTGTGTTATCTTAAGACAATGGTCATCAATTAGAAGGTGAAATAGATTGAGATATTATAATGCTGTTTTTAGGAACTGCTGAGTTTGTTTTGAACAGATTCTCAATTCGTTACAAGAGAGTTAGGAGATTATCATTTTGTTTGGTAGCTAATTTAAGCACAAGAACAGCAAGCTTGAAGATTACTTGTTTAAACTCTCTTTTGTCGATAGAATATACCCTAGATAGCATCCTTAAATAGCTGTAGATTATATTTCATCCAATTTTATTTTAGTAAATGGAGAACACTTGATTTATTCTTAGAATCTAAACATTTATATGTATCCCTGTTTTAGACGTCTTGTGTCACACCCACCTACCGTTATAAGCTTATTATATACGTTGACCAGCTTTAGTGTTTGTCAACCATTTCTTTGTGTGATCGATTATTAATATTTTAGCTAAAAATTTAAAGATTCTACCAATTTAAATTCTCTTTCCAAAGATGTATAATATAGAACCATCAAATACTAGAAAAAGTTAATATGTCGGTTTAATCGCTAGTTGGCTATCCACCAAATGAGGTAGCGACTAACAATTTTCAAAACTTTAGTTGCCAGTTGCCAGAACCATATAATTTAGTTTATATAATAAAACTGCTAGTAGCAATTTTAAAATGCATGAATGCTAATTGAACATGCGGTTAAGGAACGCAAAACGTCGTCCCGTGCTGCTACTTGAATTAGTATATATGTCTATTCAATATGTGACTAACTTCTACTTCTTCTCTCTTGCTATAATTTGTCTTTAACTTGGATGTTTATGTTAGACTAGTTCCAAAACATATAAAAGCTATACAGAATAATATATAATATATATAGCGAGATCACTTAAACAAATAATTTTGGTTTTCTTTTGATGTCATAAAAAAAACACAAATAATTATGGAAAATTCGAAGATAATGTCATATTTGGAATCATTCTCAAAGCTAAGCCCTGCCACGACCCACGAACTAATTTAGAGATTTGAGTTCACATGTATGAAAAGCGGTTTACCATGATTTATATCTGGTTTTGGGTTCTAACCTTCCTTTTTAATGCACCAGATTTTAATAATACAACAACATTTTGGTGTGTGGATGCTATATAATTTTAATATTATTTATAATTACTTAATTAGTTTACATGGATGCTAATACTACACACCAGAATCTAACCGTCAAAATCATTATAAAAAAAAACAAGAACCAGCGATGGTTACCCAGTTTACTACAAATATATCAACTATTATTTACAGTTTTTGTTGTTAAAGATCATTACAATGCAATAAGTGTTTAAGACTTAAGAAATTATATTATTTCTCACTTTAGAAAGGTCCGTCAAACAGATTTATAGATGCACAAATCTCTTCAATGAAAACTTGCATGCCGAAGTTTTAAGAATTTTTTTTTTTGATTAATCCAATTGGGTGAATCGATTGGCTTGGTAGGAAAATACTGAAGTGCTACAAAGTAGACTATTAATTATTATGATTCAATGGTTTAATGGTTCAATGACAATTATAAATTCTGAGCGAATTCAAGTCGTACCAGTACCACCATATGAAATCTATGAGATTCAAATTAGACCACCACATTTTCTCTTTTGAGTTTGGAGTATCTTTTGACAAATGTTAAAAGATAATTAGACCACCTGTATTTTTGGCTATCAATTGATAAATCAATTGGACCAAAATTCAATTAATAAACTTCTCACATAAATGTTGTTTTTTTTTTCAAGAAGATTGAACTCAGGGTTAGGAGTTTCACCCTTCACTTTTCTTTTCTTCGATCACTAAACCAAAGATACACGGGCAAATTTAAGGCTTTGCAATTTTAAAATATCGAAGCGAAGTTTTCAATTTAAAATTCATCTGAATCGTCTTTGTTATTTATCTCAGATGAGTCTCATATGCATATATATGCTTGACAAAAAAAGGAGGATTTTATTTTTTCTATGTAGATAATGTTTCTGTAGTGACAAACATGATGATGCATCGAGATCACGACCAGGGATAATTGAACAGTGAGTTTGAGTTGAAAACTTAAAATAACTAAAAACAGTTGACACACCATTTTCAACACGAAGGAGAAAATTCATAAAAATCTAATAAAAAAGTCGCGATCATGTATCACTATATAATATAAGATTTATTCAGTCGGCACTCGGCACTACAACAAAATATTTTATCTCGATATATCGATGTTGTCTGAATTCTAAAGGGAACTTTGATTTATTTATATATTAATATTTATTAGTATAAAGGAAACAATATTTTGCTTTGTGTGAATCAGAAAGAGATCACTAAATGCATTTATTATGTCCTTATTTTTCTTTAATATCAAAATTACTACGTAGCTTTTAAGATGAGTAATCGAATAGCATTATAGTACTGATGAAACAGCAGAACAGCTTTGATTAAATAGGTTTTCTATATGAAAAAAAATAAAATGCCGAAATATGAATTTAAAAGAATAATACTTATTTTCTAATATACTTTTATGAAAATACAATATATGATAAATGGAGTACCAAATTTTCATGCTTTTATTTTTAAAAGCTAATTTTATCTTAAACTGTAAACATATAAAAATTATAATTATAAAATAAATATTTATCAGTATACCAATTTTTAAGTGTTTTATCATACTTTTGTGAATACTATAATAAAGAAAGTGTCTTGATAATCAAATTGTTCTTTCTACTATATATTAATTAGCCACTTTAAATAACATAAAAACATGAAAACTTGATTATATATAAATAATAAATAAAGTAGCAGCATGTAAATGTAAAAAATGGTATTTATTATTCATTATAACTATCTTATTATCTTAAGAGCACACAGCTTTATTTGGGGCAATAGTAAACAAAAAATATCCGAACAAAACACATCTCTTACTCAGTAGAAAGGAAACAAAAAATTGGAAGAAAGAAACAAGCAAAAATAGTATTCATTTCTGTAAAAATAAATTTTTTTTCTGGGTAAAGGCAAATATGGATTTATGCTGTTGTCATGATTAATAAAAATATGTACGGGTCTTTTAAGAGCATCAAAATCAAATTTAGCCAGTGGGTCCTTTTTTCTTTTACTCACTAGACTTAGTGCAATATTTGTCCCATATCTTCCTTTACCCCCTACCACACCCCAAATGAAATGCTGCATATAAATAAGGGAGTGATTGAGAAATGTAGACAAATACCCATCAAACTGTCTCTCATTTTCTTTCATTAACTCATTTCCCAAAATAATACCTTTTATCAAATTCTCAAACATTTTTCTTTTAACTTCATTCCTTTTTACTACCCAAAACCTCCAAATCCGAAAAAAAAACAAATCGTTAATGTGCCATTGGTGTTTTTGGCATAAAGCTCATGTTAAAAGTAAGATCACCAATGATAGCCTTAGAGGGTACGTCGTCCAAGAACTCTGTGAGTCAAGAGAGCAAGAAAGAGAAGAACAATCCGGTTAGAGATTCTGGTAAGCATCCGGTTTACCGGGGTGTCCGAAAGAGGAACTGGGGAAAATGGGTGTCGGAGATAAGAGAGCCGAAGAAGAAGTCTCGTATATGGCTCGGAACGTTTCCTTCGCCAGAGATGGCGGCGCGTGCACACGACGTAGCCGCTCTGAGCATCAAAGGAACCTCCGCGATACTCAACTTCCCTGACCTCGCAGGCTCTTTCCCAAGGCCAAGCTCTCTTAGCCCTCGAGATATCCAAGCCGCAGCTCTTAAAGCCGCACACATGGAGATCATCATGACGACCTCACACTCTTCTCCTTCTTCTTCATCTTTTACTTTTTCGTCCTCACAGTCTTCTTCTTCGCTCGAGTCTCTTGTGTCGACCGGCTCCGAGGAGCTAGGTGAGATTCTTGAGCTGCCGACTTTGGGATCGAGTTATGATGGCTCGACTCAGCTCGGTCATGATTTTATATTCTCTGACTCGACAGACTTTTGGGTGTATCCACCTCAGTTGTCAGAAGGTGATTATGAGATGATTCCTGGCTCATTATCACAGGAGTGGGATCTTCCAGGACTGTTCAATTATTAAGCTAAAAGAGAAAAATACTCCATGTATGACTACTGGTAATGATCTGTTTTAACTACGTTTTAGTTAACCCTTTATTTTGTCGTGGGTTGAGTTTAGGGTTATCTGTCGCTGGTCCTCGATATTTTCTCAATCTGTGTGTGTGTGTGTGAGCTCTATATATGAATACTTGTACATACTTCTCGTTTGTTTTTCAGTCAGTGTGGAAAATTTTGAAAAATAAATAATACTGGACTTGTAGCCAAGAAGAATATGGAAGCCACGTACGATTCTATTTTACTTTAAATGTAGGTTGTTGATTTGAAATGATCCAGTATTCATTTTCTCCAATGCAAATTAGTACCTTTTTCCCGATTGAGCATAATTTTTTCCTAATTAACTAACTAATGTTTGTTGCTTACATTTTTTTTTTCTCCACTACCAGTACTTATTGGATTTATATATATGTATGTATATGGTGATATATTAAGATAACCAGCACTTAATTAATTTTGTATTCGACTCTTATTGTATATTGTGACTTTTACTCATTGCATTTCCTTTTGCGACCCGATACAAAAGATCCTCTTCTGCTGTCTTTCGAGCACTGAGATTAGTAATTTATATTGTAATACAAGTAGCTATCGTACTTAGAATATACTTATGTGTAAATAAACTGTAATGAATGGTCTTTGTTGCGCACACACAAAAAAAAAAAACTGTAACGAATGGTCCAAAATGGATTCAAATTTCTTTCTTTCTTTTCTTGTCACGATCCTTAATTACGTCTCTTTTCTTTTTGTTGTTGAAAGAAAGGCTATAAACTTTAATGATTAATTGTAATTAGCATCCGTCGCTATCCATTAATTTCTTGAGTAGACATAGGTTGAAAGAAGAATCTATTGGAATGACTTCTGTACAATTAAGATTAACGATTTAACGTAATTAATGAATGCAACATGTCCACAGTTCCATGAGCTAAATTTTGTAATCTTTCTGGAATCTAAACCATGCAAACAGTGAGAACTAAAATGAAATTGAATAAGTTCGAATATCTCAGGATAAAATTAAGCATAACCTTTAAAAAACAGAGTGAACTTTTTGGACAAACTTTTAATTTAAAACTTAACCTTTTTCTTGCTTGCCATTTCAAGGATACTCTCAATAATTGTCTTTGTGAAAGGTAGTGGATAGTGGAGTCCGATATAGTAAGGAAAGTATATACTATGTGCAAAACCTTAATTTTATATGTTTTGTCCCGACAATTCAATATTCAATTTTCAGCTTTACCAAAGAAGTGTTAAAAAGCAGACATTTTGATTGTTGAAAATTTTTGTAATCAACGTCCAGGTAATAATAATTGATTAAAAGAATAACTACTTTTCTTTTTGGTGAAAGAGGAATAACTACCTTAGAATAATGCAACTTTCGAAAGCCCTTTGTTTGTATTGTTTTTTTTGTTTTTGTTAACACATTAAAACTTTATTAGAAATTTAACCAAAGTTTAAAACATACAAATTAAAAGCATTCTTTGATAGAGTATTATAGATAGAATTCTGAACTTGTGGATTAAGACGAAATTCAACAATAAAGAAATCGGAAATGATAATAGAGATATCGAGGAAGATTCTCTAAATCTCAAAAATATGAGATGTATAGTTTGTGCCTCTGGTTAATTGAAGATAATCCGACTCCTGATTCAGATTGGTGATATCCGATTTGAGAGTTTGCGTCAAGGCAGACAGAACTGCTAAAGCTTGAGTTATAAGTGACGAAGAAACGTATTGGTAACAAGCCGAGGATTGACGGGCTTACGAGGTTCTTGAAAGATCAGTGAAGATTTACCCTAGTCATGCCACTTGGAGATCTAGATGTTAGGCTGTGTTGGTTTGGCATCTTATTGCTCCTTGATTCATTCTTGGTCTTTGAAGCTTGAGAGGTGAGTGAATCTTGGGTTTGGTCAAGTCTAGGGCTGTGTGCTTAGATAGGCAGATAAAAAGTAACTAAACATGCAAAATGTAAATCTTACCATTTAAAAATTGTTCCATTAAACATGCTATCAAAAGGAAAAGATAGCGCAAATGCAAACTATTTCTACTATGGGTTAGATAAAGGGTGTTATCATAGTCTTTATGCTTGCATTCTAAAGATCGTGATTCCAGTCAGATTATATTTTAGTCCGTTATGCATTCTAACATCTCATACTATCTACTACGAAATCTAACTTGTATTAAGCCAAAAGATTTCGGATCAATTATCATTTCACTAGTTTTTTCCTTAAAAGTGTTACCTTCCAACCGGTCGTCAATCTCATGTCAACCCTAAAACATTCAAAGTAGAAACATGCAAAATCTCGTATAAATATTTGTGTCAGAAAGTCAAACTGGAAATTTTTTTTTTAGAAAGGTATGTAAGAGAGAATAGAGAGAAATACAAAGAGGGAAGAAAAACCAATTAACTGATCAACATTCCCCTACATTACAATTACCCAAAGAATAATCAATATGAGATTATGAGTCATGAATTTTAGGAATGATTAAAAATTTAACGGTCCACTTTATCAGATCTTAAGAAATAATATTAATATTATAGTGAGAAGTAGAAATGGTCAATGACTGTTGGAAAACAAATTGTTCAATACTCAAGAAACAATTCATGCATCTTTTTCTTGTGATCAAAACAATTCATGCATCTTTGAATTACATCTGTTATTTTTTATATCTATTATTGAAGAGTTGGCAACAAAATAAAAATTATTGCATTTTATAAGAAACTTTTTTTTTGTTAAAGACATTTGTATAAGAATATCAAAATTCGAAGATGACATTGCAATGGTAATTCGACGATATGATGGCACAATACCATAATTTTTATATAGTAACAAGAACATTTATTTTGACCTAAGATCTGTACTTTTATGTTCCGAAATTTAGTTTTTCTATATCTGAAAGTTAATATTAGTTTCGTTCAAGTGTGATGATTTTGTAACTTCTCAAACAAATATTTCGACTAAAATTCTAACGCAAACTTTATGATATTTTGAATATGAATCTGTGAAAAAACCATATACTGTAGTCTGTAGATCAATCAGGCTTTCATCGTGATAACAAGCGGTCGTAAAAAGGTATCGTTAATTCCAAAAAAACGAGATGTGCGGCGAAATAAAAATCACAACTGTGATATACAGAGAGAAAAAATATCTGTGATGACGTCTCTTCAATTTTACGCATATTATATACATTATATTTATATCATTAACAAGTAATACAACACCAAGGGTTTGTTATAACCCTTTTAACATGATATACAGGGTTCAAAAGTCAAAAAGCCAAAATTTTAGTCTTTTGACAAAATTAATCGGATAAGTAATACATACACTAAGTGGGCCAGGAAGCTCGACTGTCTAGTGAATTAAGCACAAAAGTAAAAGTAAATGCCAACGCTCACTTTTCTAATTTTTTGTCATGTGTACGTACGTCGACATCATTATTTTTACTTGTACGTAGTGATAGACACACATGAACCAGAAAACAAAAATTTAAAATTCTATTCAAACGAGTCATTAATGGTGGCAAAAATAGTGACCCATTGACGACAGTACATAGTTATTGAAGATAAATATAAATATTTACTTTTTACATTTTACTATACATAAAACTCAGTTCTAAGATTCGATTCCGATGATATATTTCTAAGATAGCTCGTTTTCTTATGCCAACAGCAGAGCATTTCCACATTCTTCGGTAAATGCCAAAACAAAGGAGCATCACCTTAATACCATTTCAATGACACATACGAAATGTACAATGAGACTCTAAAAGGCAGAGTCAGTTCAGAGAAAATATAAGTTAAACCTTCCCAAGTTGTACCTTAATAGAGGTTTTCCCTTTTGTTCTGTTCCTAGCATATTACAACTCTCGACGTGATGAGACATCAAAAATACAAAAAAGTCTTTAAGTTGTAAAGAAGAAAGAACAAGAGGGAATCCTATTCTTGATTTTCTCTGAAAGGAAAGAGGCAAACAGGGATGGTGTGTATCCCTCAGTATCTACAAAGCCCATCTTTCCCCCTACTCTTTTCGGTTTTGTTCCTATAGTGGTACTCTTTACTTGCTTCACACTGAATTTGGACACAAATCAAAACAAATTTGTTAGAAAATGGACTTATAGAAAAAGCTTGGACACCATCATTTGTGGAATCTGTTTTTTAGTACTCAATGTTGACGAGAGAGGTAGTGATCTTCAAAGAGTTGTAGATTTCATTTAAGGACGAAGAAGTAAGTAAACTGGTTCTAGTAAATTACCTGACAAAAAAACATATAATGCAGGTATTCTCTACGTCATGAGCAATAGAGGTCTTGTTTTGCATCAATGTACACAAGTTTGGCATTTTTCCTGAAGCCTGGGTGTTTTCTGACCTTAAGATCTTCACCCTTAATCATATAAACATTCCCAGGTGCATCAGGAATGGTCAAATCAGCTGGGTTTCTATTGACGCGGCACAGAAAAAATCCATACATGTTTTTTGTAGGATAAGCAGAGACAGCGTTGTGTGCTTTTTCTTACTTATGTTTCTTAGCGTTATCTTTCATGTGAAATTTGAGAGGTAGCATCATGGAATCTGATGCTCCAAGAAGGTCAGTAAAGGTCAAGTTCCGTGTAATTGGACCTCCCGTTATCAGTAAAAGTCAAGTTCCTTGTAATTGGATTATCCACCTTTGTTGACTGATCCATAAACTCCTGCATATTGAGAGAAACTGATTTATGAGCTGGTATGGAAGAATATCCAAACAGGAAGAGAAGCCTCTACATCCTGCTGCTGTTGAACACTTTGGCAAGTGTTACACGGACTTAATATCCGAAATGAAGATGGAGATAGGTTATGTTGATTAGCCATAGTAGTTGACACATTACTTATCCACTTGGAACTGGGCCTAAGAGCATGATTATCGGAGGCTCTAAAAAAAGTTCTGATCTAAAATTTAATAATAGAAAAAGAAAAAATGAAGAAAAAGAAAGAGGTGAGGTTTTAGAAAGAGAGATTTTGAAACCTCATTTTTGAAACTTCAAAAACATATCTGTTTATGATTGATTCAATATTTTTTTATTTTATTAAATTTAATAAAAATATTAAACTAATAATATAAATTTTTGTAGAGACTCAATTTTAAAGAGTCATGGATAATCATGGTCTACCTAACGACACAAGAAAACTAGATGGTGTTTGGTTGGTTATCTCGGGTAAAGATAGAATTCCCAACCCCTAACAGGACATTATAACTTGTCAGAAAGAAATCCACGGACTTCTGGTTTACTGCCATAAACTCTCCTTCTTCGTTTTGTTTGAGTTTTTTTGTTTTTAACAGTACAACTTATCAAAAATAGTTTAGAAAAGATTTTCAGTTTGATATTTTGATCATACTGAATCAGCATAAAAGACTTTTAAAATGAAAACTCTAAAAATAATTCTACATAAAAGGTATTAGAGTTTTTCAATTATTAATATTCAATAGCATATATTATGCGAAATATAAATTAATATGATGATAAAATCCTTAAGTATATACTGAACTATATATATCTATGTTATTATTTTCCGACAGTCCGAGTGAAAGATAAATTTTTATTTTTTCTCTTTTTTCTTGAAAAAAGGTTATATGGGAATTGTGGGACGCCAAAGGTTAAAAACCCTTTAATCTGTCCGGCGGCGAATTAAAAGGGCAACGGCGACGACTGCGGAAGTGATATTTCGGTAAACTAATATCCGTCTCAATAATGTCATCTTCGAAGCGAAAGCGCGACGCCGGAACCGCCGTGGAAGAAGATAGTGCCGACGATAGCGATAAGAGCAGCACCCGGAACACTTTCTTCGATATATATGGACCTGAAGTACACACCTCCTCTGAACCGCTATTGATTGGTTTATTATGTTGAAGCTCATGCTTTGATTTCGAACTCGTCTAACTTGGCAGGCGAAACCAGAACTCGTCTTCAAGAGTCCGGAAACAACATTGAACTTACAAGTAGGTTTCTCAACTGTCACAAAGTCTTCTACTTTGAATTTATTATAAGATTTGTGTGACATGGGTTTTGAACAGGATGTTCAGGGACTTGTGACATGGGTTCTTGCAGAAGGTTATATGCCCGACTGGGTTTTCATCAAGGTTTGTCTTTTAACGGTTTTGCTTGTTTTTACAAGTTCTCACCTTTAGTACAATGAATATTCAAAGATGTGCTTTTTGCAGAACAAGCCTCTCATTCCAAAGGTTGTTCTGCTCTACCTTCCTGGATTGGATGCAGCTTTGTACTTATCACACTCTAAAGCACTTGCTAGTTTCAAATCTTCTTGTGGCAATCCTACACCGCTTTTAGCTTTGAGGTTCCTGTTGGTTTTTGCTGCTTCTCTTTACTTATTATAGCCCCTGATCAGATACAGTTGTTTTGGTCGAATGTTTGTTAAACATCTTTCGATTTTCTTCTCATTCTGTTAGCTGTGTAGTTGATGAGATGAAGACGATCGATACGCTTCTTACGTGCAAGGGTAAAAAAAAGAAAACTGTTACTAATTCAGTGGAACCACCTCCCCTAGTATCTAAGCCAGGTAGTGGGAATCTTGTATACTGGATCGGAATCCCAAATTTGGCATATTTTTATTTCGGATTTCACCCAATGGTTCTTGATCATTTGTTAGTTTTAACAATCCTTCTGCTAACATGAGGCCCTAACAAGATAACATATTTTGCTTGTAGAAGAAGCTTGCAATCTGGTGGGGCAATCGTTCACTGAGCTCACAAAAGATATACCATTCCCTGTTACATACTATACTCTAAGTCGTAAGGAAATGGAACAAAATGGATACAATTTTGAGACAGGTACAAGCTCCAGCTGTTTAAGATTAACAGATTAATCATGTTTAAGCTGTTTACCTTTTTGCCTTTGGGTCACATCGTTTGGTTATTATTCTTTTCGTCATGCAGAGTTTATTTCTACACTTCCTGCACCATCAGGATCATGTCCCAATGAAATTTTGGCTCTTGATTGCGAGATGGTAAACAACTATGTTCTCTAGCCTTTGATGTAGATGCTTTGTTATATAGTCATTTAAGCAAATAAGATTTTGTCTTGTTATTTTTGTATGGAGACAGCCAAATATGTTTTAGCGGTTTTTTTTTTCTCATTTGTTTCACTCTAGTGTATTACAAAGGATGGTTTGGAGTTGACAAGAGTGACGCTAGTGGATATCGAAGGACAGGTATCTCCTTCCTTCTTTAAATTTGTTAGATTTCTTCTTCTGTTACTAAGTTGGCATGATAGTGCAGGTTCTATTAGATAAACTAGTGAAGCCAACAAATCATATTACTGATTACAATACAAGGTAGGCCGTGCTGATACTCTTTTTGGTTTGTAGCACGTACAAGTTTATAATATCCTCTCTTTCTAGTACGTCTTATAAAGGCATGCCTTAAAAAAGTATTTGTATCGGTTTACAGGTATAGCGGAATAACAGCTCAGATGTTGGAGGGAGTTACAACAACTATTAAAGATATACAGGTTTCTAGAGATTCTTTAACTTTTATTACATACCGGTTAAGAGGTTTGAATTGAAGACTTGTAATGTTCTAGTATAATTAGAGCCATTTGCTATGTTCAGGAAGAGTTCGTAAAGCTGGTTTTCAAAGAGACAATTTTAGTCGGACACTCCTTGGAAAATGACTTGGTTTCTCTGAAGATCTCTCATAATCTGGTGATTGACACTGCAGTACTATACAAGCATCCACGGGGTGGATCTTATAAACCTAAACTTCGAATTCTAGCAAAAAAGTTTCTTGCTAGAGCGATACAGATGTCTGAATCCGGGCATGACAGCACCGAGGATGCAAAGGCAGCCATGGATTTGGCAGTACTGAAGATAAAATATGGCACGAGATCCCTACTTTTAACCTCACTTCTTAACATCTTGTTTTTTCTATTCGTCTGTATCCTTGAAGTGATTTTCTTTTCTGGCTTCTTATAGGACCTGACTTTGGTTCACCACCGGAAATGATAAGAAAGAAACTCCTTGGGGTGTTGAATGAGAGTGGGAAAACCACTTCTATCGTTGACAATATCAACATCGTGAAGCGATATGCTTCCGAGTCATCGAATTCAATTCCAATTTCTTCTGATGACGAAGCTCTTTCAAAGGCCATGAAGGAGGTAAAAAACTTCTGAATCCATCCATGCCTTTGAAGTCCTCGCCATCATCCCAAAAGTTAATACATGTGTGTTTTATATGCCTCTAGGTAAAGAAGAAGGGGTCACAATTCGTTTGGACACAGTTTTCAGAATTGAATACACATTTCCAGAGCAGAGCAGATGACCCACAGAAAGTAAATTCCAGACTAGCTGAGATGATCTCGTTGCTGACATGTAGCGATGATTCTGTCGCCGGGAAACGCCGCAAAAGCAACGTTTCACTTGAAACGAAGGAAATCTTAAAGAAAATGGATGAAAGAGTTCATGCTCTTCACACTGCATTGCCCACAAATACAATGTTTATAGTTTGCACCGGACATGGAGACACATCCATCGTACACAGGTTTGTCTCACTCAATTCAACTCTTTAGTATTGTAAAGAAGCAGCTACAGTATCAATACAGATAAAATATGACATGATGAATATGCGATCTGATTGGATTTTTCATACTGTCTGCTTCTTGGTGGTGGTTATGAAGAGTGCGGAAAATGCTTAGAGATGAGAGTGAAATTGGGTTTAGCCGTGAGAAGGTCGTGAAGGTTCTGGAAGAGCTTCAGGCACAAGCCGAAGTAGCTCTCTGTTTTGTAGGTATCAAGCAATAAGAATACACAGGCAGCCAAATCTTTCCTTGTATACCTTATGAGCACCCAATATTTCACTCGTTAACTTTAGTTCATTATTTTGATTCTTAATATTATTGGTTTATAATTCCTTTTATATAGTGATTTATATTTAATTACTGTTGACATTTTAAGTTTGAGTTACAGTAAAGAGAAACAAAGAAGAACCAATTTAGTCTCTTGAAGAAAATCAAGCTGATTCAAGTACAAATGAAGGCCAAATATGATATGTATAACTGAGTAGTGAAGTGGATGTTATATGTTTGTATTGTAACACTCCATAGGTCATAGAACCAAAAAAAGAAGAAGAATTTTTGAGTTTGAAGGTACTGTATGTACAATATACTGTATGTATATGTTTACCGAGCTAAACCATATTTTTGAATCTAAAATAATAACTGAACAAAACCATAGTTAAGTTCAGTGTCTTTCAATAAAATTCTTCCGAACCAAAACTGAACCCACATGTCTGAAGTATCTGAACCAAACCTCAAATAAACTGAACCGACATGTCTAATACTAAGTCGCTTCAAATGTGATCCACAGAAGTAGCTCTATTACAAAAAAATATATTGAATTTTACAACGAAATGCCTTAAAAGAATAGGTAATCAGCTTATTTTATGAGTTTATAAAAAAAAAAAAATAAGAATGAAACTATAATATTAAGCAATGGTCCAATGGAAATGAGTTACATTTAAATCCGATAAAACACGTGTAAAACGGTCTTCACTGTATAACTCGGAGAGTCTCCGTTAGCGCCAAATTCCGCAAGTATCCTCAAAGTAAACCTAGATCGATTTTAATCGAACAATCCAAACCGTCGATAACTCCTTTTCATCTCAGCCGTTAGATGTTAGTCATCAAAATTCAATTTTTTCTAAAGTTTTTTTCAAAAAGATCCCAAAGAGACGAAGAAGAAACAAAAGGAAGAGGAAGGAAGAAAGAAGCTCCTTCAGCTGAAAACAGCACAATCTCTATCCCATCTCCGTTTGAATTTTCGAGCCATGGAGAAACCCGATCACGATTTGGGTTCTCACCGAAACCATCTGGTTCGTCAATTGGATTACTCTCTCCCGGCGGCGGCGGCGAAGAAGATGGATTCTTCTAACGAAACTGAGAAGAAGAAGCAGCAGTCGCATTCTGTTCTCGATTCGAAGTCGTCTCGAGAAGACTTTCCTTCTCAGCCTCAGCCGTCGTCTTCAGGTGTCGAGGAGGAACGTCGATTAGCGGCAAAGTCGCTGAAACAGCCGCCGTGTTCTCCTGTTAGATCTTCGCAGCCATCAGCGACTGAAGTCACCTCGCATGATGTGACGCCGCCACAGAAACCTCCGCTTCATCGGTTTGGTCAGAGGAATCAATCGGGGAAGTCTCGAGTGAGGTAAATTGGATCAAAGTTTTCAAATTTTTTGAAAAATTCGAAATCTGTTGATTGTTTTTTGGCTTTTGGGGGGAGTTTGTGAGTTGGAGTTAGTTAGTTAGCTTATTGTGGATTGTTTATGCAGCAAGCAAGAACCTTTGACACCACGAGGGCAAATGGAAGTTGAGTCCAAGGATGGTGGTACTCCAAGTAAACAGAAGCATTGCAATTGTAAAAACTCTAAATGCTTGAAGCTGTAAGTACTCATTCTCCATCTTTGACTAGACATTTCTGTTAGTCTTTGTTTATAAAGCCTTGTAATTTGTGTGGTCAATGTGGTGGTGGTGGTGATGATATCTCAGTGTACTCCGTTATGAAAGAGACTTGACGACTGACTTGGGGACCATAGCTTTTTCTTTAATTCTTAAAATTAATCGTAGAATGTGTTGTTTGCGGTGATCTGTACAGGTATTGTGAATGCTTTGCGTCGGGATCGTATTGCAATGGTTGCAACTGCTTGAATTGTCACAACAATTTGGAAAATGAGACCGCAAGGCAAGAAGCCATCACGGGGACTTTAGAGCGAAATCCGGATGCCTTCAAGCCGAAGATTGCTGGTAGTCCTCATGGAATGAAAGATTTGCAGGTTTGGTCTTGTTACTTATCTAATACTTAATTTTTGGTTTCCAAAAAGTTCAACTTTATACCTGGCGACAATTAGTTACGAGAGGGACACCAAAACAAGCAGTTGATAGGGCTTGAATTAATGCTTTTGTGTTTCTCTGTCTCTATAAAGTTGTTTCCCAGTTACCAATTTTGTTACTAACTGGTTTAGCCTTTAAGCCGAAGATAGTTTTGTAACTTACCCTCGGTGTGGTGAATATCTGAAAACGACTTGTAGGAGGACGTGCGCCAACTCATAATTCTGGGAAAGCACAGCAAAGGGTGCCACTGCAAGAAATCAGGATGCCTCAAGAAGTACTGCGAGTGTTACCAGGCGAATGTCCTATGTTCAGAGAATTGTAGATGTCAAGATTGCAAGAACTTCGACGGAAGCGAAGAAAGAAGTGCCCTTATTCATGGATCTCAGGTCTCAGAAACCTACATGCAACAGGCGACCAATGCGGCTGTCAACCGTGCCATCGCCACGTCTGGATATCTGAACACTCCTGAATCAAGAAAGAGAAAGAGCAAGGAAGGTTCACATTCTGTAGCATCTAGAGGTCCATCTGCGATTCCACACCCTGTCCACAACCAGGCGGTAAATTTCCGAATTACACAATCCTTTGTGTCATAATGTGATGATTACATGTTGAACTCATGCTCTTTAGCTTCACTTCTTCAATTTAAAAGAATTATTCTTTGTATTTTTCTTGTTCCAACTAGGTAAATCATGTTATAAGGAACACTTCTCTGTTTTCAATCCCTAACAACAAGGCGGTATCCGGAACGTGTACTTACAGGTTGGCAATATCAAATCCTTCTTTTGTATGATTTGCCCATTCGAAACTACGGTGATACCATCTTGAGGGTTTATCTAACTGTTTACTTATATAGGTCGTCTCTGTCAAATACTATACAGCCGCGTCATGTCAAAGAACTATGTTCGCTTTTGGTCACAAAATCGTTGGATGTAGCAAATAAATTTTCAGGTACATATGTCATGCTGTTAGATATAGAGAAGCATATATTCGTCATATAATAAGAGATTGTTTAGAGAATTTCTAATAATGGGGTTTCAGGCGCCAAATGTGAAACAGACAAACGGAGGAAAATTGAGAAAGACCCTTCATTTGATTCAGCCCAGAGAGATGATAATGAGACCAATGACTCTCCAGATTGTGTCCTTGATGCTACTAGAATGGACGAAAAGCCCCTATCTCCAGCAACACGTGCATTGATGTGTGATGATGAACATGTGATCATATCAGAGAAAGAGACATCGGCTGGAGTGAAAACAAGACAAGAGAAGGAAGACGCAGACACAAGCTCGGAGATTTACTCAGAACAAGAAAGACAGATCCTGTCAAGCTTCAGGGACTATCTCATTCAGCTGTCGACCCGTGGGAGCATAAATGGTAAGCTGCTTTTAGCTTGAGAGATCGTATCCTTGTTTAGAAATTTATAGCTAGGAGATGTGCTAAATCAAGACATTGATTAAGCAGGAACAAATATCAAAACCAACACATATCCGAGGAGAAAGGAACCACAAGATGAAGAGCAAAGCCATCGAGACTCAAGTTTGGGGTAATGCTTAGGAAACGTCTAACTCTTTTTAACATATGATCATGTCAGATTGTTTGAAAAGTTTATATAGGAAGGTCAGATTAGATTAACCATTTTTCCTGTTGGTCAACAAAACTCTTCGTTTTATTGTTACATTAGTGCTAACTGGCCAGGTACTAGATTTCATACACTACTGTGAAGATTTTGAGTAACTAGTGTCTATTTGAATAAAATTGTTACTTTATTTGCAAGCTGCAAGTTAAGCTGTAACGTCAAAAGAATAAACATATCGGAACCAGATGGCAGATCCATTGAAAACTATGCTTAATTGTCTTTTTTAATTTTTTTATTGGATTTTCGGTCACACAAAATTGTCTTTCAGTTCATATGATCTTTTTTTCTCATTAAAAAATTTGGAAGTGGGAATGTCGGCGTATCAGTATATAGCCGACTATTAGTTGATGATAGCAATCTGACAAAGAAAGATAAAAGTACATCAACCTTTCACCTAGCCAGCACGAAACGCATTAACATTTAGTTTTTACGTCGTTTATGATGGTCTTATAAAAAGTGATTGAATACTTTTTATGTTCGTTATTTGGCATATCCTAGAATAGTCACAGACTCTCACAAACTTGTGATTTGTCTTTTCAACTAAAGTAACAAAGGACAAATACACCATACATACTCTTTCGCATTTTTTTCATCCTTCTTTAAAAAGGGAAATTGGGTGGCCATGGTAAAATTCCTTATGTCGACAATTTTGCACCTACTAAACAATGCAGTATCTTAGTTTTAGTACGGATTTATCGGCATAAAAAATGCGGTACTATTACTTAATTATTTTCATGTACGCATATTATCAACCCAAACGCAAAAATCCAAAGATGTCACGATAAAAGAAAGTGGGTTTGTTAAACAAAACAAAACGTAGTTTAAGTTCACTAAACACACGTCATTAAGAGATAACGTACAACAACTAGCAGCAACCTACTCAGCAAGGAGCAGGTGGCGGAAAAAAGGTTTGCACGTGCATGCCGTCGACATCAAAAACATCGTTTTAAAACAGAACACGGAATCTGTTTCTCAGCGATCACTGGAATGATGGAAACGCCGACTAACAAAGCCGTTGACTTTAGATCGGAGTTTCTCCGTGTTCTTCTTAGTCGACGATCAGCACAAGGTTTCTTTTTGCTGAGTTTATTTATTATTATTATTTTCTTGGAAATTTCCAATCTCATGGTCACAGATTTAACTGATAAATCTTCCTTAAGTGTTTGATTGACCTGAATTAAATTGATATGAGTTTGTATATTTAATGTTTGGGAACATTTCTAGTTCCATTGGTAGCTGAATGTTCAAAGCCAGTGGATGATCCTGTGTTTCAAGATGGTGTTCCATCTACAGAAGTGAGAGACTAAATTCTTTTTATCTACAGAATAAAACAATTCATTCCTTTTTTTTCATCTTCTAGTTTGATCTGTTTTGTTCATTACCAAAACAGGCAATAGAGTCTTGTCCAAAGGAAAACATTAATAACTTGAAAGAGATAATTAAAGAGGAAAACCTTCATTTGCACACTGAGGTAAGTATTTATTACTCCTCTCTTTTCCTCAACAAATTTGCTGATTTTTTTGTAGACGTCCTAAGATGTTGTTTATGTAATGGAAATAAGGCTGCAGAGCAAGGAAGGTTGCCTTTGCTTATTTTAAGCTTGAAGGAGAAGATTGAAGAAAGAAAACCAGCGATTGTTTTTATGCATGGCACAAACACAAACAAAGAATGGTTAAGGCCATGGCTTGAAGTAAAAAAACTTGTACTTTTGATTTCTCCTAAATCAATACGTATTCCTTTGTTGTTGAGTAAATGTTTCTTGCTTTTCTTCTCAAGGCATATGCTTCACGGGGATATGTAGCCATTGGTTTAGACTCTCGTTATCACGGGGAACGAGCTGATAGCAAAACTGCCTATCGAGATGTAAAATTTTTACAGTAAAAATCATTTGTTTATGAATCATTAACTATTGATATTTCTCTAGTCTTTTGAGTTCTAACATGGATGTTTTGGTGTAAATCTCAATGTATGTAGGCTCTTATATCGTCATGGAAAAATGGAAAGACAATGCCGTTTATCTTTGATACTGTAAAAACACATTGACTTTATTTACCTTCATTTTCTGGTTTCACTTTAGACTTTCTTATATCATCTATCGATTTTTCTTGTTTTGTTTTCCAGGTCTGGGATTTGATCAAACTAGCTGAATATCTTACTCAGAGAAAAGATATAGACCCACAAAGGATAGGAATCACCGGTATTTCGCTAGGAGGTCAGTCATCGAAACTGATGAGTATTTGTCGCTCTTGGTACGTTTAATATACACTAACTATGTTCATTGTGGAATCAAAACACAGGGATGCATGCCTGGTTTGCTGCTGCAGTTGACACTCGCTATTCCGTGGTTGCCCCTTTGATCGGTGTTCAGGTGCGACTTAATCCTTAGCTGATCTTTTCTTTCTTTTTGCTTAACCAAATACCAATAAATAACATTAGCAGCTACAAGACCTATAACTGATTTGTATGAGGATAGTTTCCTAAGACTTAAAAGTGGTTTTGTATGTTGGGCAGGGATTTAGATGGGCAATAGACAATGATGCGTGGCAAGCAAGAGTCAACAGTATAAAGCCATTATTTGAAGGTCCCTTTTTTAATAAATACAAAAAATGAAATAAGATTATCAAGAATGAGGATTCTGATTCCTTTACTTTTCTTTTATGGTTTCAGAAGCAAGGATTGATATGGGAAAGAAGGAAATCGACAAAGAAGTGGTTGAGAAGGTAAGAACTAAGAGTCTATGAAGCATGACAGTGACTATGAGTAATGATTGGTGACTATAATTGAGTGGTTTGTAATCGTATTTATTGACTCAACAGGTGTGGAACAGAATAGCTCCTGGCCTAGCCTCTCAGTTTGATTCGCCCTACTCGTTACCAGTGATTGCTCCACGTGCTCTTTATATCCTTAACGGTGAGCACAATCTACCCTACGTAAGGCTCTTTATGTACCGACAATTAGAAATATATAACTTACAGGTTTTTCCCGATTTCTTGTGCAGGTGCTAAGGATCCTCGCTGTCCTCTTGGCGGACTAGTCGATCCTTTAAAGAGAGCTCAAAAGGCGTATAAGGAAACTGCTTCTCCTGGAAACTTCAAGGTATATAACTGATTATATTTTTTATTGCAACCATAGATAATGATCTGAAAAAGCTTTAATTTGGTGTTTGGTTTTTATTTGAGAGAGCAGTTTGTAGCAGAAGATGGAGTTGAGCACGAGCTGACTAGCTTTATGATCAAAGAGTCATCAGATTGGTTTGACAACTTCCTTAAACAAGGCGACATAACTTCTGATTAAAACCGGTGAACATGCTCATATCATATGTACCATTAAATAATATTGTATACCATGTTCATTAAAAGAAACATCTCCTCTGTAACCTTACATATGAACTTTTAATAGTGTAATGATCCCTAATCATTGTCAAACAAAAGGAGTTACAAAATTTTGACTCTTTCAAACAAAGTAACAAATGACATACACCAGCAGTACTTTATCATTTTGTCATCCTCATAAAAAGCAGTAGGAGAGAAAAAGGTGAGATGTGATATAAAATTCCTCATGTCGACAAATTATATACTAACAACAATATCATACAAGAAAAAAGTATTAAATAATTAAATTTTAGACAAAACTACTTAGATATTATAATTTGAATTATATGAACAAAAACACTTTCTAATTAAATTTACTAACCATCTATCATAATTTTTTATTTTTAAAAAAAAATTGACAAACACTAATATATACATAATTCTAAGAAACCAAATTTTTAAAAGTTGAACATTGGTCTTCAAAAAAAAGGAGTAACATCTACATTGAAATCATAATTTTGATTCAAACAAAACTTTTTATTGTTATTAATTATATTAAATGTTTATATTTTGTGTCAACATCTGCTAGACTGCTATAGCCAACTAACTAGTTATCCAACCAATATATTTATTTTTTCCAAAAGGTTTTTATCCAACAAATATATGTATCTGTTACAAAACGTATGAATCGTATGAATCATTTAATAACGGTTAAAATCAGACCCAAAGAAATCACAACAAATAAGCTGGTGGGGGGGCATACTTGCACATGCATGCTGATGACATAATAAATCCTCTTAACCAAATTCAAAACACAATACTAGCCGATCTGTTTCTCATCCATCACCGGAGTACATGGATACGCCGACGACTAACGAAGTCGATGAGCTCAGGTTGGAGTTTCTCCGCCTTCTTCGTTTTCGACCATCAGCTGAAGGTTTTTTTCTCCGCCTTCTTCGTTTTTTAATGCAAAACATGTACTGTTTGATCATTTCACTTGTCTCTGTTCTCGCAGTTGTTGTAAAGACTTCTCTACTGTCCCTTCTTCTACTTTCCAATCTCATAATCACCGGAGTGGTTGGAACGCCGACTAACGAAGCCGTTGACTTTAGGTCGGAGTTTCTACGTACTCTTCTTAGTCGACGACCAGCACAAGGTTTCTTTTTCTTGATGATTTTATTAATGAACTTTTTCGCCAATTAATATATAAATATAATAATACATGTACAGCTTGATTGTTATAATTTCCAATTACATAGTTAAATGATTATCTTCCTAATCCAAAACTCTATTCGTAGTTCCATTGGTAGCCAAGTGTTCGAAGCCAGTCAAAAATCCTATGTTTCAAAATGATGTTCCATCCACACAAGTGAGATATTCTTGTTGAATCTTTTTTTTTCTTCTCCCTGCAGATCTTAAAACACTCATTCCCTTTTTTGTTCTTCTTCTAATATGATCTGTTTTGTTCATTACCAAAACAGGCAATAGAGTCTTGTCCAAAGGAAAACATTAGTAACTTGAAAGAGATGCTTAAAGAAGAAAACCTTCATTTGCAAACTGAGGTAATTATTTATTACTCCTCTCTTTTTCTCAACAAATTTTCTTTATCTTTTTTATACGTCCTAAAGATGTTGTTTATGTAATGGAAATAAGGCTGCAGAGCAAGGACGATTGCCTTTGCTTATTTTAAGCTTGAAGGAGAAGACTGAAGAAAGAAGACCAGCGATTGTGTTTATGCATGGCACATACACAAACAAAGAATGGTTAAGGCCATGGCTTGAAGTAAAAATACTTGTACTTTTGGTTTCTCCTAAATCAATACGTATTCCTCTGTTGTTGAGTACATGTTGCTTGCTTTTCTTCTTAAGGCATATGCTTCACGGGGATATGTAGCCATTGGTTTAGACTCTCGCTACCACGGGGAACGAGCTGATAGCAAAACTGCCTATCGAGATGTAAAATCATCAGTTTATGAATCATTAACTAGTTGGTCTTTCTATAGTCTTATGAGTTCTGACCTGGTGGTTTTTGGTGTAAATCTCTATGCAGGCTCTTATTTCATCTTGGAAAAAGGGGAACACAATGCCTTTTATCTTTGATACTGTAAAAACATTGTGTCTATCTAGCTCCAATCTTTTCTATCACATCTACTGATGTTTCTTTTTTTTCAGGTTTGGGATTTGATCAAACTAGCTGAATATCTTACTCAGAGGGAAGATATAGACCCACTAAGGATAGGAATCACCGGTATTTCGCTAGGAGGTCAGTCATCTAACAAACTGATGAGTACTAGGATTTGTAGCTTTTGGTACTTTTAATATACACTAACTATGTTCATTGTGGAATCAAAACACAGGGATGCATGCTTGGTTTGCTGCTGCGGTTGACACTCGCTATTCCGTGGTTGCCCCTTTGATCGGTGTTCAGGTGCGACTTAATCCTTAGCTGATCTTTGAATAAACAACATTAGCAGCTACAAGACCTATAACTGATTTGTATAAGGATAGTTTCCTAAGACTTAAAAATGGTTTTGGTATGTTGGACAGGGATTTAGATGGGCAATAGAAAATGATGCGTGGCAAGCAAGAGTCAACAGTATAAAGCCTTTATTTGAAGGTGACATTTTAAATAAACACAAAATATGAACCACGATTATTAAGCATGATGAATCTCATTCCTTTTGCTTTAAACGGTTTTAGAAGCAAGGATTGATATGGGAAAGAGCGAAATCGACAAAGAAGTGGTCGAGAAGGTAAGAAAGCATGACAGTGACTATGACTTCGGATTGCTACTTAAACAATTGGTTTTTAATTGTATTTATTGACTCAACAGGTGTGGAACAGGATAGCTCCTGGCCTAGCCTCTCACTTTGATTCACCCTACTCGTTACCAGTGATTGCTCCACGTGCTCTTTACATCCTTAACGGTGAGCACAATGTAATCTACGTATGGCTCTTTATCTACCGAAACACAAAGAAAAAACCACTTACAGGATTTCATTTGCAGGCGCTGAGGATCCTCGCTGTCCTCTTGGCGGACTAGTTGTTCCGGTAAAGAGAGCTCAAAAGGCGTATAAGAAAACTGCGTCTCCTGGAAACTTCAAGGTACATCACTGATCTAGTCCTATAGTTCTGATGCAATAAGATACAATAATCTGAAAAGGCTTTTGGTGTTTTGGTCTTTGGTTCGAGAGAGCAGTTCGTAGCAGAAGACGGTGTTGGACACGAAGTGACGAGTTTTATGATCAAAGAATCATCAGATTGGTTTGACAAGTTCCTTAAACAAGGAAACATGACTTTGATTGAAACTGAGGCACATGAACATATGCAACAGCAATAAACTTGTAAATCAATACATTCATAAGATACATCTCCTTGTAACCGTACATGTGAATCTTTTTTCGATAATGTATTCGTTTTCACAAATCATTTTCATTACATAATCAAAGAAAAGGAGTTACAAATCGATGTAAGAAAGAAAAGCAAGAGGAGGATCATCCTTTCTTAGGCATAGCGGCGAGGCGTGTGTACATGCGTGCCATTGAATTGAATCCTCTCACATCCCCAGATCTTAGAAGGTTTCCTTTATTAGCACCAGACCCCACAAAAAAAGATTCACAGAGATCAAAACAGGTTTTAGTTAATAGCAGTAAGTAACATAGTACAACAACACAACACAGAGCTTGTACCTGAGTCGCAGTTAAGAGGACTGTCCGGCTCAGGATGAGCCATCAATGCTATGATCGCTCTACACACTGACTGAAGCGTCCACGCAGGGCTCCACGCGTTCTTCAATATGTCAAGACATATTTCCCCGGTCTACAAATACAAAAAGGAGGTAAAAAAAACAAACTCTTTCGGCGGAGATTAAAAAGGTAACATTGACATCATTAATCATTCACCTTGAAATGCACATTGGGATGGAATATTTTGGTCAAGAAGCGAACTTGAGGAGGTTGGAGAGGATATTGTTCAGGAACAGCAAATGCAAGCTGAAACACTCCGCCTTCATAAGGAGTCTCTGATGGTCCCTGCACCAACAAAGATTCTGTTTTAAACAAACAACACCAAGCTGTCATCTTTTTTCTTCCAAAATATGAAAAAGTTTGTGTGACAAAACCTTGATAAGTGCAGTCCATTTGAATATGTTGGTATCATCACACACCAACTGAATATCAGGATCGGCCACCTTCTCTCGCTGAACCTCTTTGTATTCCTTGAACAGTCTAGCTCGTGATTGCTACAACATTAAAGCCGAGTTCAGAACAGGCGTCTCAAAACAAAAACATGGAAAATCCTAGAAACCAGTATCGTGCTTTCGATACCAACATATCTACTAGAGTGGCAACAGAGATGAAACAAAAGGTGAAACCTGCATGTCTGATTGATGCTATTGAGACACAATTTGGTTAAAGAAGACGACCCCGCCAACTGCAAAAGTTAAACAAGGATTTCGATTCATCCACTAACATTCTGAAAACCAAACGAGCTGAAACTATTTCTTCAGAAAGATCAGATTTTTAGCAAAAACCCAACACAGGGGATCAATTAGACGCAGATCCGGAATGGTTTATGATTCAATTCCGTGTAATATAGGTAAAGTATCTTTCTACAAGAACGGAGAGTATTAGGTTTATCAATCTCGGTACTTTGAGATCGACACCAACCATTGGCAAATGGAGAAAAGTTGATAGCTAGAAACCAAATCATAAGAAGGACGAGAATTGCCAAATCAAGGATAATCAACCAAGCTTTTACCTGGAAGTATGAGAGAGAGAGAGAGAGAGAACGAGGAGGACGAACAACAACAAACGGCGATGAAGACTTTCACGGCGTCAAGTTTCTATGGTTCGGACAAAACTAAACCGGTGTAACTGTATATAGTACTTTAATTTTAACTGTCGTTTAACTGTTGTTACAATTCGGTATAAATAAAAATAATTAATTTTACAAAAGCAAAAACCAAAAGGGAATTAGACCAAAGTAACTCGAAAGATAACCCACCCGGTTATCGATCCTCATTAAACCCTAGCTTAGCTTCTTCGCGACTCTCTCTCTTCTCTTCTTCCCCTTTTCAGTTCATCAGCGCGGTAGATTCTGCAAACCATGGCGAACAACTTCGAGTTCGAAGATGCTCCGGCGAATTACGACGACGTTCAGCGAGAGGGTGACCAGGACACAGCCTACGACCCGAACTTTGTGCCGGATTCAGTGAAGTCGTTCGTGGTTCACATGTACAGACACATTAGGGAGAAGAATGTGTACGAGATCCACCAGATGTGCGAGACATCATTCCAGACCTTGTCGGAACGGCTGTTCAAGGACACGCCTTGGCCTTCTGTGGAAGCCATTGCTCCTTACGTGGACAATGATCATGTTTTCTGCCTTCTCTACCGTGAGATGTGGTTCCGGCACTTGTATGCGAGGTTGTCTCCTACGCTCAAGCAGAGGATTGATTCCTATGATAACTACTGCAGCCTCTTTCAGGTATTGCTTCTCTCCAAGTTTCTGTTTTTCTTTTTTTTTCCAATACAAAGTAGATTTGGTCTCAAAGGTTTCGTCTTTGATTTGACTCAGTTCGTATACTTAGATGGTTAAGGGTTGAGGTGAAATTTAGATGCTTTTCTTCTAGTTTGTTGAAATTTTAGCTGGGTTTTGTGTTGGAAGCTGATCTCTTTTTCCTCCGATTGTTATTCTTATTGTCTTAAAATGTATATGATTGTGGGATATGGTAGGTGGTGTTGCACGGTGTAGTGAATATGCAGTTGCCGAACCAGTGGTTGTGGGATATGGTCGATGAGTTTGTCTATCAGTTCCAAAGTTTCTGTCAATACAGAGCCAAAATGAAGAACAAAACTGAGCAGGAAATTGCATTGCTCAAACAGAATGAAAAGGTATATATTCTTCTTCCCTTGGATGTTCTCCTGAGCTACGGTCACATTTGATTTCTCTGTTTGTCATAATGATTGTAAAGGTAGCTTCATCTGAGACTGCAATCTTAATAACTGTTTCAGGCATGGAACGTGTATGGTGTGCTCAACTTCTTGCAAGCGCTTGTGGAAAAGTCTACCATCATCCAAATTCTGGAGCAAGAGAAGGAAGGTCATGAACAATTCACTGCCACTGACGGTTACGATTACAGTGGTGGGAGCAACGTGTTGAAGGTCCTCGGTTACTTCAGCATGGTTGGTCTGTTGCGTGTTCACTGCCTCCTGGGTGATTACCATACTGGTCTGAAATGGTTGCTGCCCATTGACATCACTCAGCAAGGTGTTTACACCAGTGTCATAGGATGCCA
>KE154778.1:0-10481 GCA_000411075.1 Sisymbrium irio | reverse complement strand
GGGGATAGCTCAGTTGGGAGAGCGTCAGACTGAAGATCTGAAGGTCGCGTGTTCGATCCACGCTCACCGCATTTTTTTATTTTTTTCTGCTTTGAAAGATCAAAGCATATCCATTACCTAGTCTGTCCAACGTTGCAACAAAACTACTTCAGTCTTCGAAAAACAAAATTTAACACTTTTATCTTTCATTAAATCCATTTGATTGAAGATTATATATATATATGATCAATATTTATACATTTAAAAACTTATTAAGACTTTTGAAGAAGTAAAATAATTGATACCTGATCTGATATATGAGTTGATTTGCATGGAATCAAATCCAAAATAGTTGGGAATATGATATGTTATTAATGAAAATCGGTTCCAAATACATTAGGTTGGTTACAGAAGAACCACCATATCAAATGGGTTGTAGAAATCCCACATCCATTATACGTTAGGATCTACGATAATATATATGGAATATAGATCATTACATTATTTACCAACTAATTCTAAGTACAACCACGAACATCAAATCTTTATTTGTTTTCTTCTCAGACTGCTGAAAACATCTCGAGAAAGATGCAAAAAACAGTGTTAAGAACTTGCAATAGTTGCATTCTAAAACGAGAGCTAATTCTTATCAACGTTATGGATTCACATGTATTAAAACATTTGGAAAAAATGTATAAAAGAAATTCGAAAAAAGTTTCCAAATGGAGGATGAGTGTGATCTAGTAAGTCACCCACTTAACAATAGATAATTAATTGATTAAAACAAAAACAATAAGCGTAGATATGATAGTAATCCATTCTAATCTCTCAGACCTAAGGGGCCTTACTATTTGGCAAGAACAGATTGGGTGGTCTCTTAAGCCCCCAACGATACGACGCTCCAATATTTTTGTAAAATGTAGAACAACCAATATGTACGTGTAACCATCATCTCTATTATTTTCTAAAATTATTATATTAGTATACCCATTGGCATCAGTGCATCACACTACACTAATACTATATATATATTCCATTTGACAAGACGCTGACTATTGTTTAAGGACGTGGATATATATAGCCGTACATGCAGACGGACTTTTGATACATCATCTTCTACTATGAATCATATATGCTAGAGGCTCCAATCAAATTGTACTCCAATGTTCATTCCAGAATTTACGTACGTCCATGTAAATTCTTGAATCTTCATACTAAGGTCAATGGCCTTCTTCTTTTTTTTTGCCTCCCTCGCATCCTTAGCAATACTCGATATCCTAGCAATAGTTATATAGTTTAATTCCTACATACATACATATATATATATGTATATATTATTTTTTGATTTTTTTATTATATATATGAGAGGCTGGTTATATTTTAAAATAGTCAAAAACATTTCATTTCAGTATTTCATCTATATATAAGAAAGAGAGACCGCTGCTTTCTTAGTAATATGATTTGTATATAACTAGATATCCAGACGTCGTTTGTTGTAGACGTAAATAGCTCGTTTAACTATATAACAGTGAACTAACTATATAACAGTGAACTAAAGTCCAACTATTTTGTTAAGATAAATATTAATATTCATCAGATTTATAGATTTAAAGCATGACACTATCTTAAATACGCAAAGGAATATAAAATGCTTACAATAACAATCTAACTCAAAAAGGATTGGAATCATATATATTTTGTTCTCAAGTTTTTTATCAAGTGGTGGTATCCCAGTGATACTTGAGGGGTTGGTTCTATTATGAAACTTGGGTTCGAGCCTCAGCTGACTACCAGAAATTTACCAATGAAAATAAGTGGTAATGATCGGGCTTCCAAAATTTAGTTGGATTCAATCCGGACATTTAGATATAAAAAAAAGGTTTTTTACCACTATATCATAATTACTTAGTTTTTTTCAATAGTTAGCGCAACTGTAAATACTTTTGTTATAGAGATTTTTAATGTTGGTGGCTAAATAAAAGGGCATATTTATATGCCAATGTATTTTTTTGGGGGCAACATATGCCAATGTATATATAATCGTTAAATATTGTTTCTTCTTGTTTGTTTAAATTTAAGTTTGTTTTGTTTTCCTAAAAGGGCATGTCTTTATCGAATAGATTCAGCATTATGTGCTTGCATGATGCCTGATGGAACATAAAGCCTAAAGGAGATTGTCTTTGCTCATTATATTTATAATATTTTGCAAAAGTAATCCCTCTTAGTTTTAATATGCAGAAATATTTCCTTTATTAATTATTCACTGATAAAATTATCTCCTAAATTTTGTTGGTGTCTATTAGTTGGTGAAATCTAGTAGTGACTTTCAAAAGTATATATATTCAAAAACTATTTAAAACTTACAAAAAAAAAATCTTGAAAATTTTATTTTTTTAACATGTGTGGAATATTAAAAGGAAATTACAAACACTTAAAATCTGATAGAACTACATTGTTGTACGAACCAATCTTTGAGACTGGATGGCTTGGAGGAACAAGCACCTAGGCTAATACACCCGTTTGTTTTACGAAAATACGAAAATTAAACATATTATTGACGATTATCTATTCTACAATATATATATATATATATTCTCTATTTTGATTTCAGGATGAGAGACTTAAGAGTTAAGAATATAATATCTCAAATCCAACACTACATTTAGAATACCGTATGATTTATTTATATGCAGTATAGATGACAAAAGTAGTATCAAGAGTTTTATTTTTTCTACTGTATCAATTAGTATTTCAGATATATTAGTATCCATTTATCTATAGCATATAACAAAATTTGCTGAAACAAATACTCCGTTTAGAATTTGCACCCCCAAAAAAAAAGTAATCTGCTTAGAACAAAATTTATTTTCATGAACTATATCGAAAAAAATTACAAAATTTAACAAAAGAAATATCTTTTATATGCACACTACAGAAGGGACAAAATATCAAGAGAAATTATCTTTTCTGTTTTGGCACAAAAAAATATTTCAAATTAGCAAAATAAAATACATAAAACAAACAAAAATTACAACAGAAAATTATTGAATAAATTAATATTAAATCCCATTATTTTTATCATGATTTAGGAATAATATAACATTTACGTAAAAAGATATAAATTTAAAATACGTTTATTAATACATCAAACTCTGCGATAGCAAACCAATTCTTACCACATAAAAGTTATAATTTTGTTTTGTTTAGTAATATGAAAGAATAACTTCAATTCGTGTGATTTTAAAAACTTTACGAAGCAAGTATACACTTAAATGAACAATTCAGGCTGGATCCACGTATCGCTACTTGGCCATTATTTGGATTTTATTAGGAAGAAAAGTTGGGAAGACTTAGAATTATAAATACTAATTGGGCAAGAAATTGTTTTGCTATAGCAGATCTTCATTGGTGCATTTCCTGATTTGTCTTTTTCCTAATGAGCTTTGATTTTCCATTTTCAATGCATAAAACATTTATAGTAAAATAATATTATTATATATTTTCCCTTTCAAAGATTCCGAGCACCTTTTAGACTGTAAATATATTGTTCATTACTTCAGACTGGAAGTAATAAAGGAAATTCCACCGGTCTAAATTCAGATTGGAATCAATATTTTAATTTTTAACTAGATAATAACCTATGCAATTCACAAGATAAAATATTTTTTAGTAATTCAGTAATTTTAAATTCTAAATTTATATAATAAATCAGGGAAAAATAATGTTTAATTTTTTATATTAAAAACATAATTATGTAATAAATAATGTTCAACTTACATGTTTGTGAATTTAAATTAATAAAATATTTAATATAATATAAAATACTTAAAATAAATTTAAATAGGTATTTTTTACTACAGGTGTTAAATATATGAATTTATATAATTTGAGTATAATTTAATGATGATATAATGATATATAATATTGCATTTATTTTTCACATATGATATAAATTTAAAACTATAATTCAAAAGTAAGTAAATATGTTTTGTCGATGAACAAAATAAAGTATGACTTCCATAATAACATAGTTTAATAACTTAATTTCTATTATATATATATAGTTTTATAATAAATAAAAAAAATATAATTATTGTTTAAACTCCAAAGACTCCTATAAAAGTTAATATAGAATAATTAAATACAAAACTAAAATATGTGTAGTTTTATTTAAATAGATAAATTTATATTGTATAAGAATGAAAACATGAAAATAGTTATATGAAAAAGTATTAAATATTTTTTCATATTTTATTTTAAAATTTTTTACCAATTAAAATATCTATATAATTAAATTTACAGAGTCAAATTATATATTACAATTAAATAACAAAATTAAACTGAATATAAATTTGAGCCATTTTTTATTTAAAAACTATGAAGTGGACTTTTAATAGTTTTTAACAGTTTTAGTAATTTACGTTTTAAAAAAAAAATATATATATATAAGTTATGGCATATGAAAAAATATTATATATTCCATATGATGACTCATATTTTATTTTGAAGTAAAATTGAACAAAGATGATGGTGAAATTAAAATAATTTAAAACAGTCAATATGATATAATTGGATATCAAATATTTATTATTAAATTATTTATTAAATTTATGGCTTTTATATAAGGAAATAGTATGAGAGATCTTTTTGTTTTGATTAGTAATCAATTATATGATTAGTTTAATAACAATATTTGATTTTTTAATCAAATTATGAATGGTATATTTTATAATTATTCTAGTAATTTAAGTTTATTTCTAAAATGAATTTAAAGCTTGTGGTGATGATGTGATTTGATTAGACTTTCGTCGTTTTTTCAAGTAAACCATGAACCAACAACATATTTTCATTTATAACAGAGGGGATTACTAAGAAAATTTGCCATATTTTTTAGCTTCTTTCTCTTAACTGTCCCTTTAAAATGTTTAATAAGAATTAATTAATATTACGAAAAATGTATTCTGATGGCTGTACATTTTATTAGGACTTCGTACACAGCTACACACATATTTGTTTACATAGAACTTACCCTACGATTAAGTTTTTAGTTACGCATGTAAGTTCTTTCATCATGTTAATTAGAACCTCAATCTTTGCTTTCTTCTTTCTCACAACCCCACTTAAACTTATAATCATTAGACAGATTGGGTAATAATTAGCTACCCCATTGCTATTAGAAAACTTAGCACGATTAATTATTCATCACTTTGTTTTTACTTTTCTTTATCATATTTTTAAGTAAAGCAAATGAACCGGCCAGTGTGAAATTCCCTTTAAATATTGTTTTTAAATAGTCAGAAGTCATTCTTCCCCACGAATGTCTCGTGAGCGGAAAAGAAGAAAACAAAAGGGGAGGAGAAAAGGGATATTATTAGATAAGTGGAGCTGAGTGGGCTTGTGATTAACGATAGATCCTTCTTAATTGTATTTGTATTTTTATAAACAGTTGTTGATTAAGCTTATCAGAAAATGCAGCCTAGTGGTTTGTAAAATTGTTGCCATTATGCCATTATCCAAATTTAATCTGCACAATGCATCTTATTCACCCAAAAAAAAAGTTAGTTGACGTAGCAAGAGATTATTAGTCAAGTTTACGAGATCAGGTTAAATTTTAGCTACTCTTGGATTTAACAGAATAGAATATCAATATGTGCAAAATTGATATAATCAATACCAATTAAAAGAGTCAATAGCCACGAGCCAACTTTCTTTCTTCTGTTTTATTATCTTACTCATTACGATCATAAAACAAAGGAGGTAAATATAGAGAACATAGTAAATGTAAGAAAAACAATATTTGGTACGATCGAGTTATTAACCTTGATTTAGTACGTAACTTGCATATGCATAATTATTATGTCGCGGTTAGGATAAAAGATGTCGAACCACCGAAAACTTGAAAGCTATACACAGTAGACATCGTTGTTTTTTTATAGATACAGTAGACATCTTTCATGTCAATGTTTTGGTTGCATAGAATTTTGAACGTGTAAGGAACCAACAAAGACAATATCATGTCAATGTTATACTTCTGATATTTTCTCGACAATTAAAAGTGTTGCATTTACAAGAAATGGCAAGACTCCGACTTCCTTATTCATATCATTCCCATAGAAAACAACATTATCCAAATGGATTGCTACAAATGTCAAGTTCTCTAATGAAGTTCTTAAAGTCCTCTATATATAGATGTTAAGGAGAAAATTTTTCAGAGATGAAAAGTCTTTTTCATTTCTTTCTATATGGAGTGAAAACGTAAAATTTGGTAACGTGAAAATTCAATTCCGTAGAGGATCATGTGAAACACAAAAAGACATCTGCATTTGTCTGATAAATCTGATGGAATCATTTTCGTTCTACAGACTTTGTTCTTTCTGTCGTGTTAAAACGGCTTCTTCTTTTTTTGACATAATTAAACGGCTTTCTCTCTTCTTCGTTCTACCAAATTCATTGATCCATTCAACAAATACTCCACATTTCCCACTATCATATTATATTACTAGCTAATTGGAGCGCGACTTTAATTTAGAGTTTCTTTCCCATTTTTTCTAGGGTTACTAAAGTTAAACAATAGCATGAGTTTATCGTAGTTTTATGATACTTTGAATCGCATAAGTAATTTTAAAAGAAGATCGACGGTTCAAACTAATGCGAAAAGAGAGTTCTAACGCCTAGGCTACATTATAGGCACTACAAAGCCTACTACCGTGTCTCCTTTACACTTTTTATTGATCTCATACTTAAGTCAGTTCCCATGGCCTTTTCAGATATCAGCTTGATTAAATTATATTTGATATTTGCCTTATATTGCAATGCTTTATATCAAATTTTCTTTTAGGTATCCGTTTTTTTCAACAACATACAAATGCGGATAAAGAATCGTGATAGCATTAACACAAACTACTTAATTACATGCATGTCTAATTGATCCCTTATACTAATAGAAACGTATTTTAAGATATACCATATATTAAAATAATATTCAATGAATTGTAGATATAAATTTGACCATTTAATGTGTACAAAACATATAATAAAATTTTTATCACTTCTAGTTTTTTTATCTTAAAACCTCTATATATATATATATACTTTTGGTCAAGAAAAAATGTTTTTTAACAAGTTATCTTTCAAAAACAACTACCAGAGATACATAATATTAGCTGTCTTAAATCAACAGTAAATTTTTTTTTTTTGCTAATTGATAGTAGTATAAAAATACTATAAGAATTTAATAATAATTAATATCTATTTATAATTATATACTAGTTCATTTCTGATTAAATGATATCACTAAATTAATTTAAAAATCATAGGACTGAGCAAAAAAGAAAATTATACTTTAAAATCTCGCGCAATATGTAAATATTAGTGTAATATATTTATTATAAACACATGTCCAAGGTACTACATGGTATGGTAGGGTAGGCTACTACTTACTAGATTCAAGTAGGTGATGTTATTTGATTAATTACGTTTACGCTCGAAGTGGCCAATTAAACAAAATGGATTAGGTGTGTGTATTTGTCTGGCTTGGGATCTTTACTCCACTCGTATCTCCATCCAATGAAGTCTCTCTATTTCTCATTGTGACATCCGAAATGACGAAATTTTTGCAAATATATAAAATCGAAGGCCAAAGAGAAAACCCATTGAAATAGCAAAAGGGCATGCCAAGAAGGTTAGAACCGTGGTGTGAAACTGTACGAAATTGGTATCATTTGTATTAATCAGCCAAATAGCCTGCATGCAATTTAACGATTTTTGTTTACCTTCTTCAATTTATGCGATGAACCCCAACCTCGTGAAGTTGATGGTGGCGTTATTTAGCTCTGCCGAATCCCATTATAATATATCAAAATGAAAATCGTTTATCATATTGCCGTTCATAATCATGTATCTCAGTATCTGTAGAAACATCATTTCTAGATAGGTTGGTATTTCCTTAGTTTACAATTTGTTTATATTCACAACATTATACTCGTAGCCGATCGTACCCAAATGGGGTAAACCCACTCTGATACTTTTCGGATTGTAAAACTGTCTCCAAGAATTTCAAATATAATATCTAAATAATTTAATTTAGTTTAACGTTAATTTAATAATTAAATTCCTTTATGGAAAACATGTGTCTCATGAATATTTCAAATATTTTGATTGGAGAACTTTAATTTTCTCACTTTTTTCTTCTTTTTATATATTATTTTTTAATAAAATATAATGAGATGCTTACATAAAAAGCATATATGGAGCTATTCTAATATTTTGGGTACTTAGATTGTAGTATAAAACACTACCGGGTATCCATCAATCATGATACTAAATTTATAGGTTTTTAGTAATTTATTATAGATGTACCAATTTTTCTATTATATTTATTTAAATTATTAAACATATATATCCTGCGCTATAAAATGTTTCTAATTGAAGCCAAAATTTCCAATACTGCTACTCATGATTAATCACTCATCAACCACCTACAGAAGCTTAGAAAACAAAGCAAAAACCCCCTTGACGTATAATCTAAAAGAAAATGTTATAATAATGTTCATATACACCCAGTAAAAGCTTGGGAAATTAAATGATTATTGAGGACGAAAAAGAATGTATATAAAATGGTACTATTTAGGGAAAAACACATGAAGTACAAAGTTGCCGAATGTACGATCTATGTGGCTGACGAGTGACGAGGCACGACACTTCGTCACTTCCTCACTTCCTCAATGCTAAGTTACTAACACTATATAGTTTATACACAGAAAATTTGCACTATGACACTGTAAAAGATAATAATTAAATACGACAACAGTAATAGAAGGTTTTGGCATAAAACCAAACAAAGAGGTACGACGTTTCAAAATAAAAAAAATGAAACAAAAGAGGTTAGAACATATTTTAGACTCTATATGATTCAAGTATTGCTTAATTTTTTTATATGGATATTTAATTTACGAAATGGAATTTGTTTCTGGCATAAAAGTGTACGATTCTTTTTCGTTTCTAACAACATTGTATTTGTTATGCAATACCTGATATAAATGTAAATTTCATATTAGTTCCAGTGAATACGTCAAATAATAGATACACAATATAAATAAAAAAGAAAAAAAAATTCGAATCGTCTTTTGTATTCATAGAGAAATTAAAGGTTCCATCCAAAACCATAAACAAGTATCATTATATAAAAAGGAGAAGAAGCAGTTGGTGGGTTAACCGACTACATATTGAATATGTTGTGGACTAGAGCTCTACGGAAAGTTTTGAGATCAGTTTGTAGGTTAGTCGGCTATTGTATATGTTGTGGCCTAGATTTTTCTTTTGGAGATCAGTTGAATATGTTCAGTAGACGATAGATTTTTAGATGTACGTAAAATATTATACTTTGTTAATGGTAATATGATGTAATAGACACAAGAATATAAATTGTCTTTATTGGTATATTAAACTCATATTATTCGTGGAGACATTGAGTGATCATCATAAGACAATCAAAAGATTACTTACATCAATCTTTGAGATTTCAATGAGGTAAAGAGTCAAAAAAGTGTAGTGGAACACAAAAATATCATAGGTGGGCAAAAAAAAAAAAAGAGAACTCCATTAAATATATAAACTCCTATTTAAGTATTTTTAAGGACATATATATACACACATAAGAGAGATAGTCACATCACAACTAACAATTTATATACATCTCTCCCCTATAAGTTTTAATGGCGATTTAAGAGACCCGTAGTTCTCTGATCATCCTCCGGTTTCCACTCTCAGCAAAACACAAATCAACGATAATCTCTCACTCTCTTTACTCATTCTTCTTATTTGGATAAGATCTCTCTCTATCTCTCTCTCCCTCATTTTCAGCAGATTCAATCCAAACCCTAACCTCTTTGATTCCGATCGCAGAATAATAATTATTCTCTTCGAGAAACCAGTTATAAATATTTACACAGAACACTTTCTTTGTTACCATCCCTCTTTTTTATTTCTTACTCCACGCCATAAATGTCAAATTGTTCAATCTGTCCTTTGCCCGTAATTACTGTCACCACCACCACCACCACTTCTGTACTACAAACCCTTACCGTATTCTCTTAAGAATACGTATTTATTTAAAATACATTACAAATACACACCAAGCCCCTCAGATATTAATATAAAAGCAAGAGCAAAGGAGAGAGAAGCGATTCTTGGTTTAGCTTTCATGATGGATTTCTGTTGGAGGAGAGAGATGGAAGGTAAACTAGCACATGACTACTTGTCGTCCGCAAAGAGCCACCACGGCATGATGACGTCACCGCGTCGCATCTGCGTCGTCACTGGACCGGTGATCGTAGGCGCCGGACCGTCGGGACTAGCGACGGCGGCTTGTCTGAAAGAGAAAGGAATAACTTCGGTATTACTCGAGAGATCAAACTGCATAGCATCACTGTGGCAGCTCAAGACTTACGACCGACTACATCTCCACCTTCCGAAGCAGTTCTGTGAACTTCCCCTTATACCCT
>KE154776.1:25424-44040 GCA_000411075.1 Sisymbrium irio | reverse complement strand
ATAATTTTTATTATTATGAATATAAAATATTTCAATAAATTTCTTTTTTAAACGTAAATTAAGAAAATATCCCCGCGTATCGTGGATGAAAAATCTAGTACTATAATAATAACCGCAACTGAATTTATAATACAATTCTATTCATGTTCGTCTCGTATTTTCAATGGGTAATAAACTAATACATATGGGTTTTATATTTAAAGCATAAAGGCCATATTCTTTGTATGTTTATGGGCTTAACTAAAGATATTAACTTTCATTAAAATATAAATATCACATATATTTATGAAAAATTTCATGTACATCTCTTATATACAGTACGTTAAAAAATTAACATGAAAATCTCAAATTTCTCTAATACGGTAAAACCATAAAAAATAATATAGATGTTAGCGAAGATGTTCATGGATTTCTTTACCAATTATATATTAATATTTTAATATTTTTAGTTATTTTTTTAAATTTAAAATTTAAAATAAATTTGTACAATTAAAAATTGATACGTGTCACTAGAATTTAGAACCGATTTTAAAATGACTTGGTTTAGAGACCACCTCTTAATTTTTTCTTCTTCTTTCTTACTTTTTGATTATTTTTACTATTTTAATTTTTGTAGACTAGTTTAAAGCTTCTCCGTTGGTCGGTCCACCAGAGCTCCGTGACTCCAACCCCATCCTCCCAAAACCCATCACATCTTCTGGTTCAAGCAACCCATTCATGGACCTAATGGTCGAAAACTTCAACAAATCAATCAAAGTCAACGATCACCCTTCTCCACAGATGGGACGAACCGAGAACGGAGCCGCCACATACCTCTCCGCAGGCAATCCTTGTCTCGACTTCTTTTTCCACGTTGTTCCAAGCACACCCAAGCAATCTCTGGAGGAACGACTCCAAGCGGCTTGGGACTATGATGCCTTAACTACTCTCAAACTTATCTGTAACCTCCGTGGAGTCCGTGGTACTGGTAAATCCGACAAGGAAGGGTTTTACACAGCAGCTCTATGGCTCCATGGTTGCCATCCCAAAACCCTAGCTTGTAACCTTGAGTCCCTCTCAAAATTTGGCTACTTTAAAGATTTTCCAGAGATTCTTTACCGTGTTCTAAAAGGTACCGAGATCCGTACGACTCAGAAATCGGAACGGATGAAGAGGAGAAGTTATAGAGAAAGAGGAAGTCAAAGTGGCCGTAAAAAGAAGACTGCAGCGACGAGACAGCTGAGGGTAGCGACGGCAGAGATGAAGAACCAAGCGGCTAAGGCAATATCGAGTATGGATCGTAAGCTAGAGAAGATTTCTTTAGGTAAAGAAGCGTTCACGAGATACTCTCACGATGCAGAGTATCGCTTCCTCCACGAACGCGTCTCGGATCTATTCTCAGATCACTTGAGAAGAGATCTTGAGTTCTTGACATCAGGAGAAACAAACAAGATCTCTCTAGCTGCTAAATGGTGTCCATCGCTAGATTCTTCCTTCGACAAAGCGACTCTCATATGCGAGAGCATTGCAAGAAAGATCTTTCCACGTGAATTAAACACTGAATACGAAGGTATAGAGGAAGCTCACTACGCTTACAGAGTCCGTGACAGGCTAAGGAAAGAGGTTCTTGTTCCTCTACGTAAAACTCTGCAGCTTCCAGAGGTTTACATGGGAGCGAGAGAGTGGCAACATCTTTCGTACAATCGCGTAGCATCAGTGGCCATGAAGTCTTACAAGGAGATTTTCTTGAGCCACGACAAAGAGAGGTTTCAGAAGTATCTCGACGATGCGAAAGAAGGGAAGACGAAGATAGCAGCCGGAGCTGTGTTGCCACACGAGATAATCAATGACTTACACGGTGGAGACGGTGGACAAGTAGCTGAGCTGCAGTGGAAACGAATGGTGGATGATATGAAGAAGAAAGGTTCTTTGACGAACTGCATTGCTATCTCGGACGTTTCTGGCTCTATGCATGGCATTCCAATGGAGGTTTCAGTCGCTCTGGGTCTTCTTGTCTCTGAGCTTTCGGAGGATCCATGGAGAGGAAAGCTGATAACATTCAGCGAGAAGCCAGAGTTGCATTTGGTTGAAGGAGACGACCTGAGAACAAAAACACAGTTCGTGAGGGAGATGTCGTGGGGAACAAACACTGACTTTCAGAAAGTGTTTGATCTTATTCTGAAAGTGGCTGTTGAAGGGAAGTTGAAGCCGGAGGAGATGATCAAGAGGGTGTTTGTGTTCAGTGACATGGAGTTTGATCAAGCCTCGACGTCTCATTATGGTAGAAGGGGAAGGGGCACGAGTATCTGGGAAACGGATTATCAGGCGATTGTGAAGAAGTTTAAAGGCTATACACGCAAAGAAGGTATAGCGTGTTTCTTGACAGCACAAAATGTATGGAGAAAACGTTTAAAGGCTATATTAAATACAAACGTAAAGTTCAATTTAAACAAACTATTGACTTACGTAAGGTAGAATCTGTATGCATATATACAAACATCAAGGTAAACTAAAGAGTTTCCCTAGCAACTCGTATGGAGTGTTTCTATACAATATGTAAATATCAAAGCTAAACTAAGCAATCACAAATTCCAATCCCCGCGTCTTGAGAAAGACAAAATGCATCAGATTGTCATCACTCACAAGGATGGGAAAATCAAGATGTATGCCGGACCATTTGATGAGCTTTATCTTTTCGACAATCCGGTTACATATGATTGTCTCAGAGAGAGGAATCGGAATGGCCATTAGTTGTTCACACACTCCAATGCCTTGATGTAAATGTAACATATTTGATTCCTGTAGTGACCACAAAGAAGATGTTTTTGGTGTAAAAAATGTTCAAAACCAAAGATATCAACAATTAGTGCACATGGGACAATCCGCAAGAAGTAATGAAGAGTCAAGAAAGCTACCAATAAATCTCTCTTTGTATCGTCTAGTTTCAGCAGCTGAAGGCTCTGAGAAATGAACTCTATTACACAACGCGGACGATGCTTCAACTGAAGAATCAGAGACAAGTCATCTGCTTCTATCAAATTCCGAAGATCTCTTGCTATATCTGAACCGTAAATCACATGACACTGCAAACGAAACATACAAGAATCAATCACAATTCACCAAAACCAACATTAGAACAATTACCTTAAGAGCAACAGGGAAAACTGCAATGTAACGAAGAAGCAAATCTTTGACCTCAATGCGTACAATCTATCACGAACAAAGAACCGATTGTTATCAACATGCGCATGAACAGAGAGAAGCAAATCTTTGACCTCTGGGTTTTTTACGTTTGGAGCATTAAGGCCCATATAAGGCCCACATTTGTTTTATATTTATGGGCTTTAGGTTTCTAAAAGGGATGTCTTTTATGTTGAAATGGCAACGGCTAAAAGCTGGAAGATTGGGAGGGAAATCGGAGACGCCGTGATCAAGGCGTCAAAGAACCCTAACCGGAGATGGTACGGACCTCACATGGCCGCATCGGTTCGGGCAATCTCGGAACGTATACCGCTGGTTGATTTCGTACTCGAGATAAGAGACGCTCGTGTTAGTTTTCTTTCTTCATCTCATTGTCTTCCAAGTGTTCGATTTATTGCCTCACAGAACGAAGCTTAAGTTTTCTTTTTCTTTACTCTTCTTTTTTTGTAGATTCCATTGTCTTCTGAGTATGAGTTGTTGAGAAAGTTTTCTCCTTTTCCTTCCAAACGGATCGTTGTGTTGAACAAGATGGAGCTTGCAGATCCCTTGGAGTTAAACAAGTGGATGGGTTACTTTGAAGGGAGAAACTATCTGTCTTATGCAGTAAACTCACATAACAAAAACTGTGTTAAGAAAGTAACATATAATATTCACTTTTTTATTTCATAATCTCAGCTCGTTTTTCTTTATATGGCTAAGAGAATTAAAGACGGCTCTCTTTTTGTTCCTTTGTTTTCAGTTTCTCAACTTCTTGCAAAGTCAAGTTAGGGACTTGCACAAGTCTGGCCATTCTGGTCATACAACTACTATGATGCTTCTTGGGATACCTAACGTAGGAAAGTCCGCTCTCGCCAATTCTCTTCATCAAATTGGGAGGATTAGTGCTGCAGGTTAAATCCTAATCTCTCATATTATCGTTGCTTCTTTGCCCCAGTTTCAATTCTTCAAGATCAATTTTTAACATGTTTCATTTACAGAGAAAGGGAAGCTGAAGCATACAACAGTTAGTTCACAGCCTGGAGATACTAAAGACATTATGAGCTTGAAGGTTTATTCTCTTCTTTTGTCACTGTTAGTACATTTTCTCCGACAATTCAGTTTCTCTATATGCTTATTACGTTCTTGGCGCTTGCACTGTTTTAGTTTATAGCTTGAAGGTTTTATTTCCTTATTACGTTTCTTGGCTCTTGCGATTTTAGGCTACTTGCCTTCTTGTTTGTTTGAGGTCTGCATGCTGCTACTTGCTTAAGTCTGGTTAGATAATTTATTTGTTTCAGATCGGTAGCCATCCCAACGTCTATGTACTAGACACGCCTGGAGTTTTTCCTCCTAAGTTGCTTGATGCTGAGATCTGCTCGAAATTGGCATTAACAGGTCTGATCAGCCCTCAAGAAGTTTTCTCTATTTTCACTCCTAAAGATAGTGTGGACAACTTACAGGTTTTTGTTTTCTCCGTAATGTAGGAGCTATTCCGGATGATATAGTTGGGGAGAGAGAACTAGCACGGTTTTGTCTGACACTACTAAACTCGAGCCATGAATACAAGAAATGGGAAAAACTTTGCAAATCTCAGGATATTAAAGAAAGTTTATCCATTGAAAGCTCCACGTCTATTGCCCAACGTAAGAGGCAGTACCCAACAGATCATACACAGGTGCCAGAACAAGACAAAAAACAGTATCTGCTACGCAAGTTATCTTTCATTTGTTGAATGAATCTTCTTTTCATCATTTGCAGGATTTTATAGTTTACGATGTTCGGAGAGTTCTGTACGAGACAATTTCAGCATTTGACGGAGACTTAGAAGATGATATCAGCATGGGAGAACTGATAGAGACGCAATTTTCTGCGTTAAGAACGGTTCTTAGGGTTACAGAAGAAGCAACAAGTGAGTTTGCTGATCTCAGAGTTGCTTCTAAGATATTGAATCTTTATAGAACTGGTAGACTTGGGCATTACACATTGGAACACGTTTCTTCTTGAGGCAAATCTTAGCACATGTGTTTATAAGATTGTGTGATTGTGATGATATCTACTTGGCTGGTTAGCTTTTGATAATTCAAATATGGTTCATGCAAGACTAACCACAAATTAAATTGGTTACGAGTTTACCACTTTATGATGTGTTACAAAGACTGGTGGACGAATACATAGTGGAATCAATAGATTTGAAAGAAGAAATAGAACCGACATCATGTTCAATTTGTATGGAGAACTTCGAGTCATAAAAACATCATTAAATGCCTGAATGTTTACATATATGTTTCATCATGGTTGTATCTTTGAGTGGCTTAAGCGTCTGAACTCGTGTCCGTTGTGTCGGATGATGATGATTATTTATCATGCTTAGGCTTAGGGTTTAGGTATACTGAAAGAAACATATAAAAAGAGATGGGCATAGCTCATAGGGGTACTTCAATTAATGATCAGCCTTGTAGGCGTTCTTGTGTGTTCCTGCTATGTGTTCTACTTAAAGGTCTAAAACTCTTTGCAAGAAACATTGAGTGTTCCTGTGTGTTAATGGTGACTAGAAGCAGAAATTTGTACGCAGAATTCTACAATACTCTGGTTTTTCTTCCTGCTATGTGTTCTTCCCAAAGTTTTTGTTCTCAGCTATTGAATCTTTGATCTCGTCGTTGTACATGGAACTAGTGAGCGAGAGAAAGTATAGACTGGTTTAGCAATTTATGTTCGATTATAATGGTTTAGCAGCAGGTGTTGTGACGACATCCAACAGTTTTCAGTGACCAAGTTCTGTTCATTTCGTAATCGTTGTCTTTGGTCAACCATAAAACACATTGTTAATCACTGGCGTTGGTCGCTATCACTATTACCAGCAAAACAAATTTGACGGTCATGTCCAAGATAATGGATTGCTAGACACAGGTTTAAAACGTTTGAGTCAATTTTGAAGTATATATATTTTATTTATTTATTTAATATTTTTTCCTTGAACAATCATCGTTCAATTTCTCAAGTCTTAACTAAGAATATGTAATTTTGTTCTCTAATTCAACTTTTGGCGCAAGGAATCCATAAAACAAAACAAATCTCATGATCGTTTAGTATTACAAAACACAGCAAACAAAAAGGTCTCTCACTTTAACCACCGGAGATCAGTCGTAGAACAAGGCGAGATTTTTCCGGCAAACCCATCGCCATAACAACAAGAGTAATCAGACTCATGATCTCCCCAAAGGCAACCATTATAAGCACTCTTAAAACTCGGACTCCTCAAACTCTCCTCTGCCGTATAATACAACCGTTTCTTGGCCGTCCCCACCGGTCTCCGTCGTGGCGTGCTCTGAGTCCGTGCCTTAGCCTTTGCTGACTCAGTGGCCGACATGTAATTAGGCTGAACCATCGAAGAAGGCGAAGAACACTGTATTCTTGGACTAGCTGATCTTACCCCAAAGGTTCTTGTGGCTCTGCATGATGGTGGAGTCGCTGGATACGATCTTTGATGCGTTGTAGTGGCTATGTTTGTATCGACCTCAAGAGTCTTTATTGTGTCTCTTGTTGTGGGACTATTGGTGGTTGTGTTGTCCCATTGCTTTGTAGCCATCCATCGATCAAGCCATTTGGTTCTCTCTAGAAGCTCTGTATCGTCGCCTACGGATTGATTCCGATAAGACCGACTCCGAATCTTGTCACATAAAAGACGACAAAAACAAAAACGTTAGTGCATGTGCAAGAGTAATACTATAGTAGTATATACTCTTTGGAATTTTAAATGAATATATTAAATACCTGATTAGCGAGAGCAAGTGCATGTGCTTTCTCACGTTTAATAGCAATCTCTAATTTCTTCTGTAAAATCGATTGTGTTTCTTCTTGGTTAACAACAAATTCATTAGTGCATCTACTCATGTCCCTCGACTGCATAAAAATTCAGAACGTATAGAGGCTCAGCATCACAGTAAAAAAACAATGAAACATAGAGTTTTAGGAAGAAGACAAAAAAATTACTAATCACTAACCAGAGATCTACGGCTACGAATGTCTTGAAGATATGTTTTGTTGTCCCAAAAGCCGTTAGATTCAGCAAACATTGAGTTACGTCTTGCTTCGACATTATAACTATTCGATGATGGTGAAGATAAGAGTCTTGAACGTTGTTGATGATGATTAAGCACTTGATCTTGAACTCGAACCAAAGCCTTGATGCATCTTAAAGTGTGTTTCGCTTGGTTTCTAACATTATGACCTCTCACCAATGCTTGTAACTTCACTATCCCTTTCAACGCTCTTAAAGCCCTTCTCGCCTTTTAAAATAAATGCCAAAAAAAATTAGTACTACTATATACAAACGGATATTTCACACAAGATTTTGACAAAATAATATAACATAAGGTTTTGTTTACTTACGAGGTAGCCTCTGAAAGCTGTCTGAATAATAATAGCGGCCCAATGACGTCTTATAAAACATGGAGTTGCCGTTAACTTAACGATGTCGGCAACCGCTTCATCCACGGTGGAGACAATCACCGTCGGTTTGTCCTCCTCCTCTTTCTCCGTCGTAGGTATTGTGTTGTCGGTTACAGAGTTGGTGGTTTCGAGTTTGGTTTTTCGAAAAAGCCATCCTTTCTTTTCTTTTTTCTGTATTAAACGAAGATATCAAAACTCTTTCTCGTTACATCTCAAGAACCCTTTTAATCTAAAACATTATATTAATAACATAAGAGTTGAATTAAGACCTTATTAGAATCAGCTTCTTTCTGGTTGTGAGTCTTCTTGTCGGAATCCTTTGATGGTGACCAGAGAATCTTCTTCACGGCCGTGAACCACGACGTTCCGTTCTTCTTAGCCATCTTAAAATTAAAAGAACCAGAGAGAAAGAAAAATCGAACTCAGCTATACTATAAGTGAAGTTGATGCTCATGTAACTAACTGCTACACCACGAGACTGAGGAAGATTACATAAATGTAAATACATATATTTATACACGACAAAGACCATAAATGAATTTTTATTTATCTTGTCACGAAATGAATTTAATTACGAAATTAGGATAAAATACTAGTTATAGTAAAGGGTTTCTCTCTCTCTCTTAGTCTCTCTCATGAGTCATGAGCATTATTTTTTGTTCTTTGTTTACATTTAAAATAGTTACACTTTCTCACCAAGAACCTGAACAAAAAGTAGAAATATTAACAGCTGTTGGTGAACTAATAATGCTTATGACAAAACAAAAATAACTAAATTAAGAATAGACTAAAATATTTGTGATAATGATTATATAACAGTCGAGTGGGCATCAGAATTGTTGCAGCTTTTTAGTTGTTTTGATACTGTATATTTAAAGGCAAGTACACTTACATAGATGTTACATGGGATTATTAAACATAACCATTAATTGTATATAGTAAATGAAGACTTGACGGTCCAAGATGACATTGTAAATATTTTCAAGAAGAAGATAGCCACAGACTTTAATGCCTTATGCCTCGTTGCACCAAGAATCCAAAGTTCCCAAATGATTTTATTGTTTTTTTTCTTCTTTTGTAGAAATAGTAAATTGTAATTCAGCTCTTTTCATTGGTGTCACGTGTTACACAATATAGATCCCAGTAAATTACATTTCTCGTAAATGCAAAATGCAAAGAAAATTAGTTAAAGAATTTGGCTAGAGAATGTATTCTTCAAGAACTGTCATGTTGGATTAGGAATCTTATAATAGTGATCAGAAATCATAGTCGAAATATTTTATTGAAAAACAGGCTCTCTATAATTTTGAAGCTAGTGAAACCAAAATGTTTAAATTCACAATATTAGCATCAATTATTTATACTCTGAAGCCAAAAAAAAACAAAAAACAAGAAAATAGAGCGTGCAATACGATTCACACACCAAAACATTTTTATAAAAATATTAGAGGGAAAAAACTTAATTGTGATCAACTTCGAATTTGGATTTAGGCTAGTATTGCGTATTTGCGTTTGAACAGTGATGATTTATGCTGAGTAGAACTGTCACGGACATGATCAAATACTGATTTTATAGTTAAAAGCAGAACTCCTAAGAAAATTAGATCCTGATGCATACAGCATACATGCATGATAGATGCGAATGCGACGATATTAAAAACAAGGCGTGCAAATAAAGGACGACAAGACCTCGAAGACTGCAAAACAATGGTTTTAGCCAAAATACAACTTTGAAACTGAGATTCTCTATTTTTTTAAAAAATTATATAGCCTCGAGAAAAGGTCTCATGAGTGAGTTTGCTTGGACTAGTCAAAACCTCCTTGTCTACAAATTTACTTCGGGAGTATTCGGTAAGGATAATCGTTTTGATAAAGCACTTCAGAATTGAATATGAGTTTCATGTACCAATAAGATTATAATTCTTTTGTCTGTGACCCCCAATTCTTTTTTCTTCTTCGTTATGTTTATGTTATAGAGATATGCTAATGCGTAGTCCATACATATAACCAAGAACAAGAAGAACGTCATTATGTATATAAAGCTTACTTGGAGTTAAAACAATTAACAAAGATAATATCACCAGTTTTACAGATTATTCTCCTAATGGGGGATATTTTCTTGTCGCTTCTTTAGGAGGAATTAGTAGGTGGGATTTAGCATGAATAATGTTAATTAGAGAGCACAGAGTAGACTGCAAGATGAACCCATGTGAGTTAGTTGTCTATACATTTCATAAGGTGAACAATAGATATATAAAGTAACCTAGTTTATAAATATTTTAAGCTACTGTATATTGATATTATATGTTCAATTATTACTGACATTTGTTTAATTAGTACGATTAACGTACACCAATAATCCCAGGGCAACAAGGTCATTGCACATAGACCACGTATTGGGACCTCCTGAATAAGGCCTGAAGCCAATAGTGCATTGTCCTTACCCTCTGCAGTCTGTACCTATCAATAATTGTTGTTGCTTTCTTCATAATTATCCCTTTCTAATTTAAGGCACTAACACTACTGTGTGTGATACTTATTGGAGGGGCTTGTAAACCACTAATGATGAATAAATGGCTTAATTGGGCGTAGGTTTACTTGGCTCACTATCTCACTAACTTAAGAAAGTAATGAAAAAAGCACACGCTAACAAGTTGATTACTGGATGTCAAAAAAAAAACTTGATTACTGGTTGTCAAAGAAAAAAAAAAAAGTTGATTACTGATAAAAAAAAAAAGAGGAGACAAGACATCATCAAAAGATAAAAGATAAAATATATGCTTGTTGGGCCATGACATCCGGAAGTTTGGTTGTTTTTAAATACAGATCAAGTTCTACGTTTTTTAATGAGACACATCAACCAAATTGATAATCAAAATCAGAACCAGCACATCGTGATGGATACAAGAAAATTTAGAATTTAAGTAACATAATCATATTTGAGTTTATCTTATTCGGGCCAGTACATTCACCTAAATACCTACCAATCTTTGGATCTAATTATGTGTATTATAGCTTAATTCTGCCATTTGTATTCTTATTCTTAGGTTAATCAAATCTACAAGTTGTTGAGAGTTGTTAAGTTTTATGGATTTCTAATTTTCACTTTTCTTGTAAGATATTATTAATTTATGCTCTTTAGTGATTGAGGTCCTTTATTTATTAATCCTTACTAATATCAATACACTCTTTCGAGATAATGACTCGTCTAGCAACTAATCTCACCAGACCATTATTAACGGGTTAAGGACAAATGCTATCTTTTTCTGACCGGATTACAAGAATGTGTGGACCGACAAATAAACCGTTTTCGTAGTTAGGTTTAGTGGCTCTGATACCATGTTAAGTTTTATGGACTTCCAACTCAAAATCAATTGACAATGAGTTGATTGGTCCAAATCTCTTATATATTATTCAAGATCTTTTTTCATTTACGATGTGAGACATTATTAATTTGCACACTTTTTAGTGATTAAGATCTATGGTCTAGTAATCTCTACTAATCCTAGTAAAAGTCTACTTCCATGATAATTCATTTGCAGTTGCGACTCATATTTTCTTTTGTTTCTAAGAAGATATACAATCCTATGAAAATTAGAAGCTTTCACTATTATAATTGTTATTCTTTCCTTGTCAATAGTGATCCAGCCTGCAGCTTCCATTGATGCATTTACTTCCTTGAAGAAGTTGGTGTCATTATTGCATTTAAACTATCTAATTGGAAATATTTTCCAACCTGAATTAGATTGTGTTGAAATAGTATATTTAAAATTCATTTATTATAAATATTAGTCAGAATTTTATTCATCCAATTAAATATCATATTGTTTATGAACTTCTACATGAATATAATATTTAAGTTCTTCTAGACATATTGGAGAAGATCATGGGTAGATTTGAGAGTATAAGCTTGGGCTGTAAGTAAGTAATATATGATATATGTTTTTATTTCTTGAAAATTTTGTTGATAAAGAAAATAAAAAACAATACCTCTGAAACAAAGACTTATAGGTGCTTCTAAAGCTGATGAGATTGTTAATCAAACAAGTTTAAATACCAACAAAATTTTATAGATTTTTGTTTTATACTGTATCTTCTTTCTATGGTTGTATTATTCTTTTGTGATTGTAAAACTAATCAATATTAGGATTTGCATTTTTGATGCGGTGCAAGAAAAATGGTTTTTAAAAAACTACATCTTACTTTGTCATAATTATTTCTTGTTAACATAAGCAAATTCTTAGGGTCAATTTGCTAAACAACCAAAAAAAGAAAGAAAAATTAGTTGTTTAGAAAGAGAGTTTGATTACCTCATTTAGGCTTATGTTTCAGGGAACGTTCTTGTGTTCGCCTACTCAGTTTATCACATTTGTAACCTCTTGTGTTGTTGGTTCAGTATAAATATAAATGAAAATTTTCAGCGTTAAGAAAAATAACTAATCATTTTACTGAACCAACAACACAAGAGATTACAAATATGATAAGCTGAATAGGCGAACACAAGAACGTTTCCTGAAACATAAGCCCAAATGAGGTAATAAACTAAGAAATAAAAAGGACACACATAAACCACAAACTAAACCACACACAAAAGAGGAAGATGACCAAGGAAGCAGAGAACAAATTTAGAGGAGGAACCATCCGAAACCACAACATGCAAGAGATGAATCTCTTGCTTAACCCTTGTCCCAGAAGAATGGATAATCTGACGAAGCTACAAGTTCAAACCACATGACCTTGATTTCTTCAAACAACAGGAAAGAACTCAGACCTTAGGGACCAGAAAATTACTTCAAGAGGACCATTTAGCTTTCATCCGCAACCAGCTGATGCAGCAGAGAAATCTAAAATTTGAATGCAAAGAACACATGCTAGGAAGCCACCGACGGCATAGAGAAGGAAAACTAGAATTTTCGAAAGAGAGACACATCCGATCCAACGCAAGAACTTGCATGGATGAGAGAAGCAGACCTGACACAAAACTGATACAAACACCAAAGGCATTGACCTTCTACCAAATCAGAGAACTACAACAACAGTTAAGCTGACTACACATATTTGAAAGAAAAAGAATACTTCCATAAACCGTCAAACTAGCATGGTTAAGACAACCTGGATCAAAAGAGAAAAAAACCACCTCAATTATACCACCACTTAACCCAATTAAAGCAGCGACGAAATAGTGGAAAGCCGAAGAAAGTAAGTAATTTTTTTAATCTTATAAATAATAAGTTATTATTTGTATTGAAATACATACTTTCAAAAAAAAAAACAAATTGTATCACAATTACTTAATCATCTATATCTATTGTAGACTTTTTTTATTTTAAAAAATGAGTATTCTCTTTTAGTTTTTAATATTTTATATTTCTATTTTGAAATTTAGATATATAAAATAATATCACATAAGTTCAGGACTTCGCAATATTATTTAAGTTACAAAACATCACCTTTTTATTTTCTAGCACACAACAAAAATCAATATACTTATCCAGCTTTTAAACATAAATCGATTTGAACCAATTTATATTAGCCAATGACTTTTTGTTGGTTTGTTAAGTATTTATCATCACCATTGAGATCATAATTAATCCAGGCCCGGCTCTAGGCATGTGTAAGGAGTGCATTTGCTCAGGGCTCATTATAAATTAGCCAAAATTCTGGTGCATTTAAGGGTTTATAAATATTTTTTTTTTAAAAAATTTACATACAAATTAGGGTCTATTTATCTAAATTTGTATAGGATCCAGACCTATTTACATACAAATTAGGGTCTACTTATCTAAATTTGTATAGGATCCAGACCTATTTCTATATATTTTGAGCCAGACCTGATTAAATCAACTGTGAAACCAAAAAAAAAAAAAAAACAGTTGTATACCTCTCAAGGCATTTTAAAAATCATCCTAATCGATAAGTCTATAACTATTTGAATCTTACAAATTTAAACTTCAAAAAGCATAATGTCCAGATTATACGAAATAAACATAAAAGTCTTCAAAATATAAAAACTTTTGAAGTAAAAGAGAGAGTGAACCTTCAGATCTTCAATCCATCACCATCTTTAACTTTACTTTCCTTTAAAATTCTTTTGATTTTTCCTCAAAATTATATTTAATTATTTAAAGACAAGTACGTAGCAAAAGCCACATTTGTTTATCTACTTTTTTAGTGTTTTGTCTTAATCTCTCTCACTCACTCACTCGACCGTTCCTCTAAAAAAAATTCAAATTTACAAAAAAAAAAAGAGGAATTTTCCGGCGTTGAGATCGAGAAAAAAAGAATCCAATCTCATCCTTCTCTCTCTCCGGTGATAATGGGTTGCGTCTCATCGAACCTCTTGAATCACGACAAAGATTTCCCTCAGATCGGTGCCAGCTCAGCCTTCGGTCACCACATAGTCAAACTAACCTCCACCACTTACGGTCTTCTCACTCTCGACCCTCCTCCTTCTTCTCCTCCTCCTATGACTCCGCCTGAGAAACTCACCAACTGTACGGAGACAAAGTCGTCACTGTGGTCTGAGCCAAGGGTGATCAAGTCCGAACCGGAAGTTATCAACTCATGGGAGCTTATGTCTGGTCTCGACGGAGAAAGTTTCCGATTCACTCCTCTCCCCAAGACTCCGGTCAAGTACAAAGTCTTCGGCGGAGATAATAACAAAGAGAACTCAAATCCTAACCGGAGATCTCCTAACAAGTCTTTGAACGAAAACGTTCTGAGACCGTTAGATCCGAAGTTCAAGAAGATGGGTTTTCAACAAGGAGACAAGAAAGAGGCGTTGAGAACGAAATGCGAGAGGATTTGTCCTCCAGGAGGAGAGAATCGAGTGGTGATCTACACGACGTCGTTGCGAGGCGTGCGTAAGACATTCGAGGAGTGTAACGCTGTGAGAGCTGCGGTGGAGAGTTCAGGTGTGGTGATCTGCGAGAGAGATGTGTCGATGGATAGAGGGTTCAGAGAAGAGCTAGTGACTCTGATGGAGAAGAGCGTTAGTAAGGAAGCTGCATTGCCGCCTAGGGTTTTCGTTAAGGGAATGTACATTGGTGGAGCGGAGGAAGTGTTGAGGTTAGTTGAGGATGGTCTTTTCGGAGAGCTGATTCGTGGGCTGCCGAGTAAGAAAGCGGGAGGATATGGAGATGGAGATGGGGCTTGTGATGGTTGTGGTGGGTTGTTTTTCTTGCCGTGTTTCCGGTGTAACGGAAGCTGTAAAATTGTGGAAGGATGGCGTAGTGCTGCTGTGGTTGTGAGATGCATGGAGTGTAATGAGAATGGTCTTGTTCCATGTCCCATTTGCAGCTGAGAGAGGTTTGAGTGAAGAGAATACTATGTTTCTGTTTTTCTTTCTGTCTATGAAAGCTTATGGATGAAACAGACCAAATCTTCATTATGTGTTACAATCATGTATAATCTAATACAAATGCTTTATGTTCTATGATGTGTTCTTCTCCTTCAGACTTGTCCTGAGGAGGTTGTGGTTATATGAGATCAAAATAGGTTCAAGTTTACTCAAATCGTTTACCTTTTAGCTCGAGAAACCACCAAAACAGTTCAATATTGTCTTAATAGAACCAGCAAACCTGCCCCATCTGCAGACAGACTAACACCTATCGGTCACTCACTAGTCACTACAGACCGATAGAAGGATTATTTAACTCTAGCGTTCCGAAACAAGTCTCGTTAAAGCAAGTGGTTCAGGTAATGAATGAATCTTTCTAATTAACGAGGTAAAAAATAAACAACTTGGTGAAATTCAAGACCAGTGACGAGTAATTTGAGCAAGCCTAAGAAAATAAACAAACTTAACTTTATACCTGAAAGGTTGTGTGATCCTTCTGAGATTTTACTATAACGACACCTCCTGGCTACCTTCTATGTCAGATACAGAATCTGAAGCAGACTTCTTGTTGGATTTTCGTTTCTTTTGCGTTTCTTTCTTGTGAGTTTGATTAAAAGCTCTATCAGCTTTAGCAACGATCTTTGAGACAGTGAAACCAGAGTCTTCGAAAGTGCGTGCTCTTTGTGGAACCAATGAGTCACGGAGGAAGACATCAATCCCTTCGTGAGTCCATACACCTAATATCGCGTTTCCTTTGAGCCCTATAGCAAACCAACCGAGACCTGAAACAGCAATATCAACTGAACTCGTGTCCCAACTGCTCCCACTCACTCGGAACTCCTTCCTCACCCATTTCCCCATTTCTTCAACCCGCTTCTCCCCAATCGGCGGCTTCATCAAGAAAGAATCAAAACGCAAGAAAGGTTAAGACTTGTATAAACTAAGGGACGCTTTGTACCTATATATATTTCAACACCAACTTCTTCAACTTTAAATATAATCTAATCATTCAAATTTTTAACTACTTTCATTCTTTATGTTTTGGAGAGAAAAATTGTAATCTAAATGGTGTTAACTCTCTACAACATTCAATGTATGAGAGAAGAAAACAGTACAGAGCTTTACCTGCAATCGAGTACCGAAATGTTCCTCAAGTGTTTTGTATGCATTCTCCTTCTTCCCCATGTGAAGTGGAACAGAAGAAGACGCCCAAACTGTTACATACATAGAATCTACAGATGATTCATCAATGTCAAGTCTCATTAGCCCACCGATATGAACCGTATAACCTTCCTGCAATAAAAAATCCAACAAACAATCTCTCAATATCACGAACACAACCAACTTTAGTTACAATTATATAAGAAGGAGAATGTTAATGAACCACAAACCTTGATCCTGTAAGTCCTAGGCTTAAGCTCCTTACTGATCTGAACAAGTTTCTGCTCCTCTCTAGTGAGCCTAGTCGTGATCTGATGTGGATTCAACAACCCTGGAGTATCAAACAGCTTCGCCTCAAAAGGCAAAACACCTTCAATCCTTATAATCCCCAATGTAGTTCCTGGCACAGGAGCCTCCGTCAAGTGCGAAACTTTACCACCAAAAACCTTCCCAACGGCGTTAATCAGAGTGCTTTTACCAGCGTTCTGTGACCCAACAGCCCAAACCTGTCCTCTCTTCCCAGCCATGGCAGCCACATCTTCCACCAAATCCTTGATTCCCCAATGCTTCACAGAGCTAACGAAATGCAGCTTGGTGATCTTACTTAACCCTCCTTCACGAGCTCTTTGTCTCACCCATTGCTCAAACCTCGTAGGAGACAACGAACTCGGTAACAAATCGATCTTGGTCACAACAACAACGACTCTAGGCACGTTCCCTGATCTCCCTTCTTTCCAAGCTGTGTTGTTCTCGTCGATTGTTCTCGACAAGAGCTTCGCAACTCTGTTTGGAAAAGAACCGTCGAAATCTGAAGCGTCAACTACCATCAGAACAACGGTTCGAGCACCAGAAGCTGAGCCTAACCGTCTTCCAACGGTATGATCGAAGTCAAAATCCGGAAGCAGATTCTCAACCGTAGGATCTTTCACTCTACCGTAATGCCTTAAAGAATGACACCTGGCGCAGACCAAAGGCCTTTTCTCTGAAGGTTTCTGTTCTTCAGGGTTTATGTCGGAACTGATAAAGTCGGGGTCTTGAGAGATGGGTACGAGATTAGGACTGATAAAGTCGGGGTCTTGAGAGATGGGTACAAGAAGGGAACAGGTGTCGTGTTTCTGGACCGAAGTCCTGATGAAGAAACCAGGATGTTTCGGATTGGTGTTCTGCATATGAACTCCACAGCCTGAGCAAACGGAGATGGTGACGGGAGTGGCATCTTCGTAGTTGCCATCTCGGGTTAGCGGAGGAACATTGGTAGTAGAAGAGTGACGCCAAGGGAGAAGGAGAAATGGGGACTTGGGTCTGCTGTTGGAGTGATTGTGAGTGAGGAAAGGGTTTGTCTCGTTCCTTAGGGATGGTTTGAAGGAAGAGAGAGGAATAGCAAACAAAGGTTTGAGCTTTGATGATGAAAGCTCTCTCGCTGCTTTCGCAAGCATTTCCTTCGTGTTTGAGATGGAGACGAGGACAGTAAGAAGTTTGAGATTTAGGGTTTTTACTGTTTCTGCGGGAGGAGGAAGACAGTGTTTAGTTTGGGGGAGATTGCAAAAGAGTATCTGAAGAATTCATGTTTTGCAAATTAGTAATGTTATCGTAAACACCTAAAGGTCCTAAACTACATAAATTTTATTATTTTGTTATTTGTGTTTGTATTTTCACATATTTAAAATTTTTTATAAATATAAATATTTTATTTAAATTAAATAATATCTGATTTTTTTAGCTAAATTATTTCAAAATATTTCTAATTTTTTAAATATTGTAGCTAAAAAATTTCGATATTATATAATTTTAATAAAATATTTATATTTATAGAAAATTTTAAATATGTGAAAAGACAAATATAATAACAAAATAATAAAATTTTCAACCCGAGATATAACATGATAAAATAATATGTATGCGAAATAATTCTAAAAGTGTTATTTGGTTCAGTGGTTCAACCCGTGGTTGTGTGTTCGAATCTCGGGTGTTGCAAGTTTTTCAAAAAGTTAGATTTTGGAGTTTGAGCTTTATTTGGCCAACCCAAAAGTTGGTGTTTTTTTTGGCAAAATCGGGAAAGTTCAAGCTTTTTTTTGCCGATTTCTCTTTTGCAAATTAGTAATGTTATCATAAACACCATCTAAACTACATAAATTTTCGTGTAATGTTAAAAATATCGGGTGGAAGGTTTTTTTCTATTTTCTTTGGTCGACCATTTCATTAAAAAGCCCATATAAAAAAAACAATAACATATATTTTGTTATGTATAAAGATGTCCATATTAGATGTATATATTAGGCCCATTAGATTTAGACCTAATAACCTCACCACTTGTAATTCCTATATAAAGGAACACTTTATATTAGAATAGACATACAATTCTCTCTTCTTCTATTCTCCTTACAACACGTTATCCGTACGAGACTCTGACATTCTATGCTATGTGGTATTTTTTTTGTTTGTCTACTATTTTGGTTTTTATATGTATCAATCTTCAAATCATGTTTATTATCAATTCATGGTTTGTAA
>KE154774.1:92496-106966 GCA_000411075.1 Sisymbrium irio | reverse complement strand
ATGGCGTGTCTGCAAGGGATTTTCAATAACTCATACTTCCCACATGAGCAGGTTCTTCTGGCCAAATCGACAAGGCAGTCGTAGGATTAGCCCTAACAAGAAATGTGTACTTATTAACCGGATAAACCTTAAATTTTTTGCCCTTCTCAATTCTTCTATCAATCTTCTTCTCCACTTTAATAGTTTTCGTTGAGGCTGTCTTACCGAATTCCTTTTGGCTTGAAGGAGAACATGTATGGTCTGGCACATACTTGTTGACAACAAAATATGTAGATCCCTCTAAATATACCACTCGTAAACCCCAATTGCAACTATTTTGTACACATCGAATAATCCACTTCTGGATATCATATTTAATTATCCTGTAATCAAAGTTATGCTGCATTGAACAGATTTCCATAGTAGCTTTCAAAACGTTTTTACTTCTGAAGTGTTTCTTCTTCTTTATTGCTACCACCAAAGAAAATCAGACTGTTCTAGATTTGCAGCATTCTTCTTCTGACAATACAATATCAGTACCATCACCGGCATTAACTTCAATGTCAGAGAGATTGCTTTTGAAGTACTCTTTGTTTCCATTGGCATTCACAAAGTTGAAGTGCCATTTCTTTCCACCTTTTTCACCAGTTCTTTCTACATCTTCTACATGAATTGAATCAGCAGGTGACTCTTCATTTAAATTGAATTTAAACAAATCTTTACTTGTCACACAATTGAATCTATGGATGACTCCTTGCATAGTGAACTAAATTTCTTACTTGACAATCGGTTGCAATTATTATTGGGGAAGATTCTTTGTTGTTGATCAACTCGCTAGTTAAGTAGCTAAACTCGAGATCAACACTATAATTTTCAACTCCAAACTTCTCTGAAACCATCATATGTAGTTCTTCAAAAGTATCGTTAGGTTCCAAAGCAATCAACCTACCTCCTTTTTCACATCAAAATTAAACTTCTATCCATTAGTGGACGATTTCCACAAATCCCAAATTGCATAGACCATGATACCAAGAAGAGGAAAAAAAACAAAAGGAAAAAAGGATGAGAAGAACGTGTCAAAGAACAGAGAAGAAAACGGTTATGGGACAGTTTATATTCCTTCTGAAAATAAAATATTCTTGAAAGATACATGAACATTTAGTTGTCATATTTCCTAGATTTTAGAATATTTTTGCAGAATATATATTTTGTAATCCGCAGGCATAAATAAAACTGTGGAATATGTATTCTACAAAGTGTGGATATATGTACTTCAAGTTGAATATATATTCTAGAATATTGTAGAATACAGAGTAAACACTAGAACGTGTAATCTACCGAAACAGTGAAACCGCAGAAGATAGAGTAATGAGTATAAATTATAGTCCAGGTGTGCGTAGATTCATCAGAATATGTAAAATCCGTATTATAAATAGTATAGACTTACAGCAATTTTTAGAATATATATTCTAAAGCCCCGTGGACGGTGGAATTTAAGTTCTGGTAAGGTAGTTTATACCAATACTTTTCAACTCAAAAAATATACATGTATTTTTTAAATTGACTTTATCATTGTTCTTATTTTTCCATATTTTAAAACTGTTAAAACTATTTATAATAATTATTAAATATGATAAAGGGTAAATTATGTAGAAAAATAAAAATGAATAGTATGACAAAAACAAATCAAATCTGACCTATTTACACAATTCTCCGTAGAATTTACTCAAAAAACGAAATAAACAAACCTAAATCGCTTCCACATATCATATACACTTTTTATGCGGGACAATCATACATGTTCGTACTAACAATATCATAAGTTCATAACTGCCAAAGCAGTCAAAATACCCATTCCGATAAGAGCATGAACATTTTTTCATCGGAGCTACAAAACCCCAATTAGTAATTTATATTTTTTGGTTTGGGGTATGTGTCAGTGGTCTGTATCTGTTTATTTGTTGAGAATTTGGGAAAATTAACCCATTTTGAAACCAAATTTTTCCCACTATACCTTTCTCAGATTTAATCGGAAGATTAGTATTTTAATTAAGATAATTTGGGAAAATTAACCCACTTTGAAACCAAATTTGTCCCACTATACTTTTCTCAAATTTGATCAGAAGATTAGTATTTTAATTAATGATAATCCTATAATACCTTCAATTATCCATTTAATTATTATAATTATTAATGAATATATCATACCATAATTTATGTAATTATATATAACCAAAATAAATAAATACATAAAACCTAATAAATTCAAATAAACACTGATAACCCTTTTTCGTCTTCTTTTCTCCGTCAAAACTCTTCTTCTTCCTCACTTAATTTTTTTCAACACTTCATCTTCTTCATTTTCCTTTAATTCGTTTTTTTTTCTATATCAATCTATAATTCTGATCTTCTATTTTAGAATCTTACATATTATAATTTATATGTATTTTAGATTATTTACAATTGTTTTTAGTTTGATCGTTTTAGTCTTTACTCAAAAATGCAGACACCTAATCGCGTAATCGACCGTCTAGGTGCTCGACGTAAGTTTTCCGTGGTGAACTGATCCAAATCCGGGTAAGGCGCTAAAGCGAATTGAAGTCGAAACACAAAACACTCGAACAGAAGACCATTGTCAACTTCAAATCAAACTAAACCACTAGGCCAAACTGATTGTTCCTAGCAAATAACCGTAAGATAAAAATTTGCAGATATGCAGAATATTATCTTTAAAAAAAATTAGTAGATCCGAGATTTTCTTTGATTTTCGTAACCAAGTTACCTAGAATGCACAATATAAACAGGTGGAACGTATAGAATGAGGAAAAAAATGTGTCATTATCTCATGTATGATGAACATTCAAGGAAGAATACGAGTTATAAACTGAGGTATGGCAAATAATTAAAGCTAAAATACAAACGAACATGTATTCTATCCTAGTTAAATCATACAGAGATAGTTAGAAGGTGCATTTTAATTTTGGCATAAGTGAGAGCAATAGTTAGAAAGAAAGAGTACGTGTTATACCGAACGTGTATGATAGAGTTGTATATAGAATACATATTCTACATTACCTAAAACAAAGAAGACACATTAGAAAATGTTATGTAACCTCTGGTATAATTTAGTTTTACTGGTATAAGATTCATTCTTCGTCTTCTATATCTCAATGTTTTCATCAGAATACATATTCTGCACAAGGTAAAAGAAAAATATGCATTCTACCTAAATATACCAATTTTCTAAAAAAATTATTTAACTATGATTTTTAACAATTATGTGATACAAAAATATTATTACGAGTGTCTGTAATTCCTATCCTATGATTCCCTTTGTTTTTTATATTTTGAAAATTTTTATTTTGAATTTTCATTTTTTGAAAAAAAATAAAGTAGACTAAATTTAATAAAGGTGTAATGGGACAAATTATGTTTTAATGTGGACTAAAAAACTAAAATTCCCTTATTTGTTTTGGTTCCTTATAGATGTGCCTCCATAATATCAGCATCTAAATTTTTTTAAATATACACTAAGATTTATATAGTTCTGCCTTTTGCGAATACATGGTAGGAACATGCCTCACAATAAAAACAAAATATTTAGACCCAAAATTATTTAGGATAATTTTCCCCGTATAAGTCCATTCGATAAATATAGCCTAATTTTAAAACAAACCAAAAATGATCAAACCACTTCAAATCCTGCGCCCGCACAAGCTCATCTTTTTCATGGGATAGTTTACGATGGAAGACTATTTTAGCTTACTAAGCAACCATTAGTCTAAACATATTATAGATACCAATATCAGCAATATTTGACCATCGTAAACAGTATGTTGGTTATGTGAATATTTGCAGACAATATACTTTTTTCATAATTATCAGATTTCAGCATATATTCGTTCTTTTTTTACATAGTAGCAATATATCTAATGAACTAATTCACCATTTTCTCCATTATATTCGGAAACCAAAATACAATAGAAAGGGAACATCTAACCCTTTAATGTACCAACTTATAAAATTCAGCAAACCATAATTAAAACTCTAACTGTGTCGACAATATCCCAGTTAGAAAAAATACATGAAACAAGCTTATAATTTTGTTCCTAAGATGCGCTGACGCTTGCTTTTAATATTTGTTTAGATATATATTCTTCTGTATTATAACTTATCAAAATAAACCGTTAGTTAAAACTATTAGGTAGTTTAATAACGTATACGACCGCAAAACATAGACCTTGACATAACTTACCATAAGAGATCGGTACAATTTTAACAATGAATACAGTATTGAACTCAAACACACAGAGCTCATGATATCAGTTGTATTTATCTTATCGCCAGCCTTAAATTTAGGACGAAATAAGAGGTTGACTTAAAAAATCCACATGTTCACAGTAAAAATATAAACGATAAAGTAACCAAACAAAACACGATTGAAATATCGGAAAATCACGATTCTATTAGAAAACCAAATAGAATGCAAAAACTGTTGCATACACGATAAGAAGGTCTAAACAAAAAGATACATCAGAATTGACGACAAAGAATAAAAGCACTACCATTATTAATCCTGCAAAAAACAACATATATTTTTAAAACAGACGCTCAAGCTAACATAAATCAAAAGAAAAAGACGTAATATATTTGAGATATTGAAAGAATAAGAAACTTAATAAAAAGGTGAGAGAGATTAAAAATCATACGTTCAAGACCGCAATGGAGCACAAACCTGTAAAAAGGGGAATATAACTTTATTATATACACGCCTAGTATAAAAATAGTCGGCAAACAAAAAAAAAGCAGATCAGAAAATAGGACGTAATCAAAATAACAGCACTAAGAACAAAAAACATTCCTCCAAAAAAAATATCATATCTATATTTGCTAAACGTTCAGCACCCACAGAGAAAGTTAAATATAAAATTAATATATTATCCTTAATGAAAATAAAGAGAAAGTTGACTTTTTAATTTTTTGCATCGCTAAAAAAATATTATTTTTTTATTTTTTAAAGATCGGATATAATCAAAGAAAAAAATATGAATAATGTAAATAATATGTGATATTATCTTGATATAGAATGTGTGTATATTCACCAATGAACATCAAAATTGTTCTGACGAAGAATATTCCTGTTATACATAAATATCGTCTGATTAAATAAATAATAATGTATGTTTCCTATTCCCAAATGATTTGGCCGAATAATATATCTATTTATCGCCAAATTAGATAAATAAAAAGTCATGTTTTATATTCATGTAAAAATAGCGTCTCTTACTATATTTCAATAGGTAACGTGTCGGCCAAGGTTTAGGGTTTGATTGTATTATTCTCTGTGATGCTTTCATACCGATCGGCTTTGGTTGTTCGAGGTATATTTCTATATTTGCATTATCTATTCATGTATAAATGATGTCTCTTCCTATTTTTCAATCGCTAACGCCAAGGTTTAGGGTTTGATTACATTATTCTCTGCGGCGCTTTCATACCGATAGGGTTTGGTTGTTCGAGGTATGTTTCTTATATCGGTTTTTGGGCGGAGTTGTTTGTCTTTGGCATCTGACATGAGAAGTAAGTTATATCGATATTCCAAGTTTTGTTATGGTGTGATTATGTAATGTCGTCTGTGTGTTTTTTTATATAGTTTATAATAATTGGTTACATAATAGGTGAATCTGAATCGACACGGTATATTTTCCGATGGGATTGTAACAGTAGATGTTGGTTGTTGCATGATGGATCCTTGAGTAGTCGATCTAACAACGGTGAGTTGTTTTTCCGCTGTTGCGGTTGAGGTTGATGTTTAGTTTCTTTTGTATTCTATACTGTTTGGGTTTATCCTATCTCTTAATTTTGATGAATTACAGATACTCGACTGAGTCAGGATGACTCACCTTTGAGAGTGGTACTGATTTACATCAAGCAGCTGTCGATGGCAGATTATCTGGAATCCGTGGGGATGATGTCTTTGCGAATGCTGGAGACAGTGATTCCTCGGATGATTGTGGACGAATTGATGATAGTTGTGACTCTTCCTCTGATGGATCTGATGGGTCGGAATACACACAAATTGATGATAGTTGTGATTCTTCCTCTGATGGATCTGATGGGTCGGAATATGTCGAGGGTGACGATGATGGTGACGGTCCGTCTGATGACTCTGGTGAGGATACATATAATGATGATCTAGAAGATGATTATTGTTTCGATGATGATGACACTGATTGTGGTTCAGAAGATGATGATTTTTGTGATTATGTAGATAATTCTTTCAGCTATACTGGCGATTGTGTTGATCGTCAACGAGATGGGATTGTTAGTGTTTCACTTCTGCGACCGTCTAAGGCTGGATATCGTGCGTTTGTTAAAAGTGCTGCGTGTCTGGCAACAGGAAAATGCTTTCGGTCGTAGTTCGTTAGAATGCATAGTCGTGGATGAGCAGGTGATCAGGTTACGTTATTTGTAGGTTTAGTTCTTATTTGTGACGTATATCGTATTTCTTGGATCTAACTGTTTACTTTCTTAACAGGGTATTCATATTCATGTTTCTGTTATCGATGGAATGAGTGCATTTTTGGTTCAAGCTTGATCGAAGATACTTGGGTTACTATCATTGAGTTCGTCGTGGTTGATCAGCTGGGGTGTTGTAAGACTACTAGCCATCTTTATAAGCTGGTTCTCTTCTCTCATACTGTTATTAATCGGAGTCATTGGAAATGCGAAAGGAGATTTTTTCGGTTTATTGATTTTGGACATTCTCGAACCTGTTCATTGTGATGACTATTTAGTAGGTCTGTGTCTACTCATCTCTCTGTTTAATTTTTTCTGTGTCGTGTTTATTGAATTTTTGTTATCTATTTTTTTTGTAGATTTGATTGGAAAGGTTGTCAGTGTTGAGCTATTTAAAGAATGGACGAGATGTTCGGTGGATACAAACGATATGCCTATAGCTAGAAAGTCAGAGCTTTTGGGAGATAATAAAGATAAAGAACTGATTAAGAACAATAATCATAGGAAAATATAGTTTTCGTTGGTGGATGCTAGGTATTGTGCTTATTTGATGGCTTTGTGTATAGTCTATTTTAGTTCATCCTTAATTTGTTAGAAATTTTTTGGTTTAGTCCGTCACTTCTATATGTGCAGTGGTGTTCAGTTGCGGTGTGAGTTATTAGGTTCAATGGCCGGTGAGTTTTATGATTCATGGAGAGTGTGTCGTACTGAATTCATCGTTTGTGTTTTGAGGTGGGCGATAGTAGATTATTTTGCAGGTATTTAACGTATATCATCTATTATATATTCGAGTTTTGTGATGTTCATAGTGTAGAATATGATATTTAATAATTGTTTATTTTCTGTGAAGGGAAAGTGACTATCTCATCTACTCACCCTACTCGATTTTTACTGAATCCAATTACTCCGGAGGTCGATGACTTCGTGTCGAGGTAGTTTATTTTACTTTTATAACGTCATGAATGAGATAGCTGCATGGTTAGTACGGTCATAATTGTTATGTGATCGTCTATTCTGTGTATATTTATTTCGTATGTTAGTTTTTGTGTGCAGATTCTCCCGTAAGAAAAGAAGAACGGATACACGGATACTGCACGCATGAAGCGCCCAAACTGGTAGCTTGGTGAACACAGTTTTGAATTCCTTGATGGTCGGGAATTTATCGTTAATTATTTTCCGATGGGTGTTTTCTTAATTGCATCGTTCTACTATGAGAGTTTAATTTTTAATTAATAAAATGAGGGTTAATTTTTTAATTGAAGAAGATATCTGATTAACGTTTTTCGTAGATATTATTTTGTTGTATTGTATTAAAAACAAGGCGATAATTCATATGAGTAGCTTTCTATTGAGTTGAATTGATTATGATATGCTATGATTTGTCTGAAGTTATGTACAATTTGTAATAAATATCGATTATGTTATGACGACGATCATATAATCTGATTTACTTATTTGTGAATTAATATATACAAAATTGAGTATAGTTTTGACAGAACGTCATTGTATTTGTATTAAAAATAAATAATTTGATTTTTTTGTTGTCTCGATAATCATAAATGAAAAATATATGAGGTCAGTTTTATGTGTTGTTATGTAAAATCCCGATATTGGATCACTTATGCGATGGTAAAATTAGAAGATGATACAGTATATTCTATTTTATTATCCTTTATAATAGACATGGAAATTCTTAGAATATGTAATATTTATAATTTATGAAATTATAGGGTATATCCTTTTTGGTTATCCTTTTTAATAAAAAATGGAAATTGTTCAAATATTTTGGATCGATATAAGATATTTGCAATGTTAATCGTTTCTTATAATACTTTATATAATGTTTTTAATTGATGAAATTATAGGGTAATATTCTTTTCGGTTATCCTTTGCAACAAAAAATGGAAACTGTACAAATCTTTTGGATTGATATAGAACATTTGCAGTGTTTATCGTTTTAAAATAAAGATAATTTCGGGTAGGTTCTACTTTTTAGCATATAAACAACACTTTTTTGTTCAGCAAGCGTATAAATAACATGTCTTTGTGTTGCATTTGTTGCGATTTAATTTGAGTTTAGGGTTTGATAGAGTTTTTATTTATTTTTAGGGTATGCTTTGTGTTTTGCATGGTTATTCTTCGCATCCTTTTTCAGTTGTACTCTGATCCTATTTATTATATCATCAATAGTATGGTTTAATAGTAGTATATGCAAGAGTGTATCTTTGTTTCGTACATCCCTATTTATTGGTGTTTTTCCACATATGTTGTACAGCTGATCTTTAGATTTTTTAATAGATAACGTTCGTTTTTCACAGTAGATTGATTGGTTTGATACCGCTATATTGGTTTATTATGTGCGTTGTTTTGAAAAACTAATATTGTTATTTTGTGTTCTACGTTAGGTTTCGATATGTCTCTAATATCTCATATTCCAAAATCTGAATGTTTGGTTGGTGTTTCTGATCTGTGTTTGGGCATGAACAATTTGCGATTTTGTGTAAAGATTCTGCGACAATACACCCGTTCCGATAATTTCGGTGAATCTACAGTTCTGGTCCTTTACGATGACATGGTATTCTGTACATCTAGATACTTTCGTAGTTTCGGCATCATGTGTACTTTGACAGATTAAAAATGTTAGATTATTTTGTGATTATGCTATCCTGTTTGTAGGGAAACAAGATCATGTATACAGATATCGGTGGATATGATCATAGTTTTGCATATATGGTTGAAGAATGTGACTGGGTCGTACTTCAAAAATTTCGAGTGATACTCGCAATGGGTTCTTTTAGACCTGCTCCTAACGCTTTCAGTATAGAGTGGAGACCAGAGGCGGCGTTTTATAAGTCAGATACTAAAAACCCTAACCAATTCCCGAGTTTTGTTGAATTTGAAACTGTTCTTTCTGGTGCATGCAACACAATGTTTTCTGTTGGTGGGTGTTCTTATTATTAGTGTCATCACCGCCATTTTTTTGACTTCATCTCATTCCTAATTAACGATTTGATATATTTTCTGTATTTCGAAGATGTAATTGGTCGCCTGATGTGTGTTGCTAACTATGTTCGTCGGGAGCACTCTTTTGGTAGTTTCATTGGAGATGAAATATTATTGAGCTTGAAAACTTGAGGTGCCATGTTTTACTTTCTTTTTAGTTCTTCGTCTGTTCTTGGTTTGATTGTTTATTGTTAATCTATTTTTAGTTCATTAATTTGATAACAATATCGCAGTGAATGCCGTATATCCTGCCGATTATCTGAGCGTTATGTTCGAGATTTTCTGAGTGGATTGTCACGCTGTGGTGGTAACATCATTATATGCATGCTGCAGTTTGAGAAGCTTGAGATTTTGGAAGGTGCTTATATTTGTAATATTACACATGTTAGTTGTAGTATATGTCATTTTCATTTATTCAATGTGTGTTGTGGAGTAGGTGTATGGATTGTCACGGCTGCTTATGATTGCACACGTGTTGTGTTGGAACCATCTATTCCAGAGGCTGATACTATGTGAAATTTTTTTTGAGGCGATTCAAAATGAGGAGTGATTATCTGTTTATTGTGATGTTTTGTTTTGCGGGGTTGTTTATTATTGCTATTACGTTTGTCTAATTGTCCCTCTTGGTACTTTGGAATATTATGTATTTTATGTTCAGATTTATAATACTGCATATTTCATTTATTATATTATGATTCTGTTAGCGTTCGTTTGGTACGATGTAGATATAAAGAAATATGCCAAATCGTTGTTTACGTTATTTTGGTGTGAAAATATGTATACACATATGATATATAGGTGTTATATATATCATAAAGAAATATATCAAATCGTTAATTAGTTTATATTGGTGTAAAAAGGATGTATATGATATATAGATGATATCCGTGTCGTTTTAGGCAAAGGTAAAATCGTTAAATGTGAATATCATAATTATATCTTCATCGTATTGTTATCGCCAGTAACTAAATGTATATTAATCTTAAAAAGGTAAACCAATATTACTGTGGTGGATATATATCATAAATATAACAATTATAATAAAAATTGTAAATTGTCGTGCTGTATATATAGTGTTTGTCTATGGTCGTAATTCATACCCCATTCAAAATATGGCAGGATCGAGATTCCCTTCTTTGCCAATCGAGTTGCAAGAGTTACTTGTCATTTGAGTTTGTAAAAATTCAATAAGAGATTTAATTGTGTTGCGGTGCATCACAGTTGTAGAGATCTCAAGTGTGTTACAGAGCTAGATGTTGTTTATGCAACGGTTGATCTATTTTCATTGTCGTGGGATCAGTGGATAAATGGAGCTGTGTTTGTGAAAAAATGCTACAAGTCAGGTAACTATAGTGCGCTCTTTATAAAGGAACTCATGAATATTTTCTGAATAGTAAACATGACGAAGGCCTTCGTAACACCAAGTTGGCTTCGGATGTTGGTTGCATGATTGCCACATATACTTATGCTATGCTTTGTAAGTCGTTATTGAATGGTGATGTTACCGACTTGGGATTGACAAGGGATGTTGTTCAGGATATCAGTTCTGCTATTATGCTTCGGGGATGGGAATGACCATGTATGGTGCGTGTTCTAGATAATAAAATAATCGAATTTGTTGATTCTGTCCTGCCATTAGTTTATGGTTGCAGCTGCAGTTATTATAGATCATGGGATCTATGGTATAGCTATGGTAACGAAGATTGTCGTTTGTGTAAAAGTTGCTTTTGGATGGTTGAGCTTGGGGTATTTTCTTATTTTTCTGTGTAGTAGCATTGCCAGATAGGAGTAACTAGTGATTGATTTAACATGGGGCACAAACTCGTATGTATTTGATTTTTTCACGTTTTTTTTATTTCATCGCTTCGATCTATTCTCTATGTTGTGTATTCATACATATTGGTTCAAGATCGTTATATGTATTCATATATTTCGTTGATTTGACTTTCGAAAAAAAAAACAAGGATACTGTGTAGATTCAACATTGTCTTATTCTATATGGTCTTTAGATACTTTAGTGTGACGGTGTCGTGTATTGGTCCTGTGACCATACGCCACCGTGTTGCACGCTGGGGTCCGGATCGTTGTTTTGCGGTGAATCTACAGTCGTAAAGATTATGTGTCGATATACGCGTTCAGATAATTTCGGTGAATCTATAGTCGTGGATGTATTAATGTGTATATTTTCACCTAACTATAAATATAAATATTTTGATTTCATGTGATAAATAATGAGTAGACAGTGGAATTCAAAGTTATCTACCAATTGGTAAAGTTATATTCCGGAATGTATTTCTACTGTCGGAACTCTGAAAACTCTAATTTTTTTGGGATGAGCGTATATTCGATTTTATCTACATTGCTTTATGCGGTTTTGATATATTGATATAATTGTGTAGTTTACATAATTTGCCTTGTTTATATTTATGCTTCCTTTTTTATATTTTTCAACAGTTGGGGTGGTGGAAACTCTAAAACTATTTCCAATGCCGTATATTCGACTTTATGTAACTACCTTTTGACGGTTTTAAGATGTTAATATAATTGTATAATTTGAATATTTTGATTTATTTATATGTATAATTGCTTTTAAAATTTTTGTTAATTGTATGTATCTAAATAGATTTGGAAATATCTCATATTCAAAGTCTAATTTTAATTTTTTATTTTTTTCGGCCGACTTAGTATGTATATAAATACGCATGTGATTGGTTTTACAATTTGTATCTTATAGTTTTTCTGATTTTCGAAAAATGTCGATTTTCAAAAGGAAAACCTCACCCTCGGTGCTCATCCGCGACCTCTCTCCTGTTTCCGATAGTTTTAAGATAAAGGTCCATATCATCAGAACTTGGGATGGATTCAAGGGGAAGAGAGGAAGTGCGATTTACATGATTTTTGTCGATGAAAAGGTATATTTGTTGTGTGCTGGATATGCAGTGTTTTTACGGTGTTTTTGTTCCTCTTATTGGTATCTTAAACAAATGTTATTTCCTTTTATATTTTTCAAGGGCGACAGAATACATGCTACTATCGATACAGATGATGTTCCGGCTTTTAAGGATTACTTGGTCGAAGGAAAATCTGTGCTCGTGAATACTTTCAAAGTTGTTGATTATTATAGTATTTATCGTACGAGTAGATCACATTATAAGCTGGTTTTCAATGCCACCACTTCTGTTAAGCCGTGTCTGGATTTTCATGTGGACATTCCTGAAAAATACTCGAAGATTTTTCCCGAAGTGTTATCTGGAGATTTGGATAAACAATATCTGACTGGTTTGTGTGTTTTTCTGTTATTCAAGTTTCCTTTTGTTTCCGGGATCATCGTTTGGTTTCTCACGACGTTTGTTATTGTGTCAGATGTTATTGGTCAGATAATACGAGTTTGTCACGTTAAAGTGACTATCGCACAACAAAAGAAGAATGCTTCTCGACTGAGGCTTGAGCTTCGAGACGAGAAGCATGTTCGGCCTCTATCCTTATTTTCCATTATCTTTTTAATTGTCGGTGTTCGGTTAAAATATTTTACTGGCTTTACACTAACTTTCTTTCCAATGTTTCAGTGGTTTGGATTTATCGGTTACTCTTTGGGATAATTATGCTAAACAAGTATCGGAGTATACAAGGTGGAGCAAGGGTGATGATGTTGTCTGTGTGATAAGGTTTGCATGCATCAAAGAATATCAGCGTATGTCTTTATTTATGTTTAATCTATTGTTTCGCTTCGATTTTTGTCTTATCGGCATTGATTGTTTAAAATATTTGATGATCTGTAGGTCAACTGAGTATCTCAAATGCATTTACTACGAGGCGTATACTGATGGACCTGAACATCGCTGTCGTAAATAAATTCCGATCTATGTATGAATTTTTGGTTGGTGAGAATAAATTCATTATCTCTCTCGATTAGTAAAAATATTATTGATGGTTTTTGGTATTCTCAGGTTAGGCTCAGATAAGTATATTCTGACACCTTCGGACGATCTATCATCTAATGTATTTGTTGGATCTCTACGTGACGAGTTTTTTGGTGTTAACCCGAGGATGACATTGGAAGAGATTGGGATAGCAAAGAAGGTCTCGCTAATCTATCTTACTATGTCATTGAGAATTGGTTGGGGTTACATATAATAGGTTATACAATTTTCTATTGCTGTTGAATCCTATTATGTTTGTGTTCGTGTAGAGTCAAAAATGTGTCACGCTAGCGACTATTCGGTCTATTCGAAACAAGAATTCTTTGTACTACATCAGTTGTAAGCATTGCAGTAAGAAAGTCTTTCCGTATCCAGACGACTTTGGTGAAGAAGGATCATCTGTCTGGAAATGTTTAACATGCAAGGTCGATGTCTCTGACGTGACAGCTAGGTAGTGTGTATACCTCGTGTAGTCGACAGATGTATGTGTAGGAAAGTGTTAGCTATATTATAACGTTTATCTGTCTTTTGTTTACAGTCTATTCCTGAGTCTCTATGTCACAGAATCTATTGGTGGATCCGTAAATTTTCTTGTATTTAATCTTCTTGCTCGACAGCTGCTTGAAAAGACTGCGGAAGAAATCTATGAAGAAGTTGGAGAGGTTGTTGTATGTCTTGGCTGAGTAGCTTAAAGTACTTTACAGCTGATATATTATATAATATGTTTCTTTATGTTATGTTTTTAGGATGATTCAGATATTTTTCCTCCTTCTTTGAATGATCTTCTGGGCAAGTGTATGTTGGGGTCAAAACGCACATTTCCGGAATTAACGACTAAAATGTTTCAATGAAAGTTTCTATATTCGAATATTTCCGGAAAAAGAGCGATATTCGGAAAATAGTTTTCTGTTAACCGTTTTTACGGAAAAGTACAGAAAACCAATTTTCGTATGAATTTCCCAAAGAATCGGTATAAGTCGCGACTACTCGGAAAATCGGATCATTCGGCCAATTCGCGAGACGAATGGACGGCCCGCCCTTGGTACCTT
>KE154772.1:81529-98444 GCA_000411075.1 Sisymbrium irio | reverse complement strand
TTTTAAACATTGTAGTTTGCATCATTTGTTAATTGATACAAATATTTGTATCAATTAAAAAGTGATGTTAGTTAATAAATAAATACATCATTTATTTAACTGATGTAAATTTATATAATAATATCACTTTTGTTAAAATGATACAAATTAAAATATTTTAATATCAATTTACTGAACTGATGTTAGATTGATTAATTATAACATCATTTATTATAAGTGATGTTAACGTATTAATATTTGTCTTATTTGTAATTAAATGATTTAAAATAAAATCATTCCATTCTGTGATGTTTAAATGATGTCATACACCCTTTTTTGTAGATATATCAAGTTTAGCGATTTTCATACCTTTTGTGTTCCCATTGAGCAAGCATGTAAAACCTCCATTTATATCTGCATCTGTGTCTATGACAACGCTCCACTGCTTATACTGCATGAATTTTGAATTGAATTAAAGAGCTAATAATTTACTCCATGTAAAAAACTTACTCTTTTTTTTTGGTATCTTCCAGGCTTCCAGCAACTTCGGAGATTCCTCTAGCCTCCTTTCCTTGATTTCCTAAACAAAATAAGCACACATCTATCAAAGCTATACCATGCAAGAAATGAAGGGTCTATTTACACTAAAAATTGCAGTACTATGTGTTCTAAATATTCTTCAAATCTGACCAAGTATGCTATGGAGGCAAGGGACACTCTTCCTATGTATTTTGGCACAACAAGTTCATAGTTAGGAAACATGTTGGAGCTAATTAAAGAGGTGTTATTGAAGGCGTTTTTAGAGTGATTTTTTCAATGTTCTCTTTCCTTTTTTAGTTGTTCAAATTAATAATGTGTGTAGGACATACGTATGGAAAATTGACAGAAAAACACATATACAATTAAAAAAATATATCAAAAGCTCTGCTTTATTTTGTAGAATGGTTAAATAACTTTAACAAAATATTAGTGTTTCTAATTTAGTTTTGTTTTTTGAAAAAATACCTAATAGCAAAAAGCTCGATGAAGTTTTTCTTTGAATTCTTGTTTTTCTTTTTGTTCCTCTCCAGTTGCTTTAGATATTAAATAGATGATCTAATAATCTGGCTCAAAACCTCTTTCTATTTATAGACCTTATGAGCATGTACACTTTAAAGCTCATCACTTAAAACCTCTTTCTTTTTTTTTCTTTTTTTTTATTGGATTATTAATTTTGGTATTTTGGAATCTTATTTTCTCATATATTCAGAGATTTTTGTGTGTTTTCATTTCTTCTACTCCTATCCTTTAAGTTTTTGTTTTCTTCTTTTATTCGAATTACTTATTTTGATAGTTGTTTGTGTTTCTCTTTATAGTGTTTTCCTGGGTTTGTTTTATTTGTATTGTTTGCATTAACGATTAACAAAGTAAATGTTAGAGTTTTTTGTTCATCCTTTTTGGTTGTGCACCGTTGTTGCTAAACTAATTAGGCTTCTTTTTTTATATTTGGATTCTGGTTAACATATGGTGAATTCAATCTCGGAACTGTTATCATTTGGGGACAGTGATGAAATAATCGTTTTATAAATGCATCAAGATCTGAAGCATCGTTGTAGAGATTGGCTGTGCTTCTACATACATTTTCAAAGATGTCATGTGGATGTTTTTGCTCTCTATTCCTTTCATTTTATTCCTTTTAGTTCTTTTTCTTTTCATTATTATCGTTTCTAAAATGTTCACCATTCAGATCCTATATTGATCAGATGTATGTACTTTTAATGTTTTATTCATATGTTGTTGGATCTTAACTGGGTGTATATGATTATAATGTACCAATTATTATCCAAAAAATCATAAGCTTACAAACAGATTTATAAACAGATTTACAAACAGTTTATGAGACCTTATTCTTCGTTGTAGGAGAAATCCTCATATTGGGATTAGAATGTTGCCTAACATCCTCTAACCAACGCCCCCAGATGGTTAGCCGCCTCTCTCCTGCGCACACACAAAAAAAAAACAGACTTTGAGAGCTGAAAGATCAAAGCATGAAAAGATTCAATGATACATTCTCCCAATCCTTTTCTTTTCGTATGGCATTTTCAAAATTCCAAAACAATGGAGATACATATTATTTTTAGTAAGATTTCAAAATGAATTTTTTTTCTTAACATTAAGGTGAATGTGAATCATCAATATCATAGCCAAAAAAATTATTCAGATGACAAGTAACTACTTAAAACATGGAACTCTCCATTATTCAGATCACAATTAACTACTTAAAAGATCACAAGTAACTCTCCATTAAAGACGTGAAAGATATTGATTATACATTAGTTACAGATGTGGTATGTCGACCAATATCACCACGGTGAGGGAGGAAGGCAAACAGTTTCAAGTTACGGTGGCATAGGGAAGAGTAAAAGGAAATAGGAATAATGGCTAATTTTGTGGACTTTGGGTTTTTAGTTGTCTGGTTTTTAGTTTTAAAATTTATTATTGGATCTTATAGGATATCTCGATCATTAAGGACATCCGCTGCATTTTAGAAAGTTGACAAGTGTCAAAAATGTGATGTCGACGTGGACAACCTAAATGGAGAAAAAGATGCCTAATTATAAAGAAGATTGTCAACAACATGCATAGTGAACCTAAACTATATCTAGCAGAAACCTAAAATATATGTCATTATCATGTAATACATCATTTTAATATCATGAAAATTAAACTCATTGTGTCTATGAAGACCCTTCACGTTAAAACAAATCATAGTCAGGTCGCAGAGAAGGGCATACAGAATTCAAATAGCATTAAAAATAGCTAAAATGCAGTTGAGAAGAAAGAAGACCAAAACAAAACTGAACATAAATAAGATGAAACTCAAGAAAGATCCAAAATGGTGCACTATCCCACCGCGCATTTCTTGGAGCATTACAAAAATAGAAAGCTACATACACATGCATAATAACTATACCTATCTACTATAAAGATTCCATCCTCGTGTGGATCGACTTCTGACAGAAAATATCATCGGTGACTTCAATGTGTTGGGTCGTACATATGAAAAGAGGTGAGAATTTCTCGATTTCCGCATAAATTAACATTACTTATTAACTATTTTGAAACCGAATTCAAATGTGATGGCAACACAATGCGGATTAATTTAATAATTAATTAACAAATTTGTTTCTCTAGTTCGAGTTCCTATCTCGTTGTGATGATGAGAGGATTGCATCAATGGCGTCTTTAACTTGAGAAATGTCCGGTGCTTTTCCTCCTTGTGCCGGCCAAAACTCATCGGCCGCAAGTACCTACAAAAATTGTTTGATCAATACATATGTGATACTTAATTAATACAAGTATTGTTTATCTCAGTATATATTGCACACGCTGTGATATAATTAATGGAATGTTTGTACAGAATAACCTACCTTAACTTGTAGTTGAAGAAATTTGACATAGCCAATTGCTTTCTCAAGCATAGTCACCAAATCAACCTACATAAAACCATAGTATCAAAATCATGAATCTATGGCTCCCCTTTTTATTCTCTAATAATTTACATATTTTGGGAAGAGCGTAAAATTTATATGTATTATTATACCTTGGTGCCATTGGGTACAAGTTCTTGCAATACTTTGAGGCGTTCGCTGATCCTTTCTCTTCGGTTCTAGACAAATAAAAGACGTATTTTCGTATTGGTTAACTAACAAAACGACGTAAATTAGTTCTTTCATTTCTTTGACCAAACTCAATTCAGATCCAAGAAAATCACCATGGGAATAAATGTTGGTAAAGAAAAAGAAAGCAAACCTTGGCTGCTAGGCTTTGTGGATCTTTTGGTGACGTTGTTGCCTTCGGCTTGGCCTTCCCGTTTGCACTACTACACGACTTCTTCGAAGCTTGGGTGTTCTCACCCTGTATTGATCATTATATGGTGAACATCTAACATCTTTCAAGAGGTCTAAATTATATTTGAGAGAGATAAATCATTAATTTTGATCTGAATTTACTAATTGTTACCGTGCAAGGACGTTTATTTCCAGCTGGTTTAGGGGATGCAGACTTGTGCCTTGTACTGGTGTTTACAATAGTCGAATCAGAATATAACCAGTCTCCATTTCCATGGTTTGTCGCCGGTTTTTTCAAACCGAAACTACTAGTTCTTTCAAAGCAATCTGGAGTTTTGGTGACTCTAGGGCTAATACTATCGAACTGATTATAATTCCAACCTGCATAGCCGTAGCTCGTGTTCCCGTCCAAGACTGATGCCTGAGGGATAAAGCTTCGTTGATGATCGAAGCTAAGGAATGAGGAAGTGTTGAAATCCATCAAAGAACTATGATCTTTAATTGTTTCATTAGAAGGGTAAAACACAAGCCCTTGATGATTCTGTTGATGATCAGAATTCATGGTGCTACTGCTTGAAGCCGAACCTCCTCCTTCACCGCCTGCATAAGCTACATCTGTGTGATCTAATCCATAATTCTCCGGCGAGGATAGATCTTCTGAAGAATTTGGTTTACAGATGTAATTAGGCTCCTTTGGATGGTCATTAACGAGTGCCATTGACAATAAGTATAGGGGTGTTGTGGTGAGATATTTAGGGTTTTTTTTCCTTTGGAAGGTTATGGAGATTTGAGAAACTGAAAGGATGAGGAATGCTTTTAAGGTCTTTAAGATGGGTAAGTAAAGAGAGAAAATGTTTGTGTAGATTTTTTATCATAAAGGTTTATATATATATAAAAGCCGTTGTCTAATATTTTATAAGAAGTTGATGGTCCAAGTTTATATGTTTGTTTATGTTAACAAAAAGTTTATATGTTTGTTTCTATTTAAGTTACTATGATTAAAAGTAGAAGCTGGCATGAGATCGGAATAGATATTTCTCGAGTTTTTAATCTTATCAGTCGAAGCTTCGACGTCATTATGAATGTGGAGTTAATATCCACATGCAAGTATAATTTCTTACTTTCTCATCAAAAATTAAGCACAACTTCTCAATTTCTTATACTCCCTCTCTGTTTTAAGGAAATTATTTTCAGGATATCTCACAAATGTTAAGAAACCATAAATATTTACTTTTACTAATTAGTTTTTCTTTTGGTTATTTCTCAATAAAATTTATTTAACACAACAAAACGAAAATATCCAAATAAAAAATTGACATATAAATCTATTAGAAATGGTCGCACAAAAACCAAACAAAAAAATTAAGACTAACTTGAAAAATTTAGTTAACATAAAATAAAAATTTCTCTAAAGTTTAAAATAAAACGGAAATTAAGAATTGGGAATTAGTGGGTCGATCTACACTCGTTAACCAATCAGATTAGAGAACTAAAGAACAGTGGTATCAAAATTGAGATATACACCTCGCCATTATTTTAAAAATCATAAGCATGGATGTGTGATACATATTTATCTGCACTAGCTAGTACATCAAGTATTAGGGAGGTTTAGAGGGAGCTGTATCATCATGATATATGTAATGTATAAGCAATTAATGAATGTAGCTCCAAGTGTATTAATTAGAATAATACTAGAAGTTATGATCTCTCATCGGGATTGTGTTAGCTGGCAGTAGTGAAATTAATGGACTGGGAGACTTGCAAAGTATAAATAAACTACACAGAGATAAAGAAAATTAAAGAAATTAGACAATGGAGCAAAAGCATCGCCGTATCTTCCGCTAATCTTCACGTCGTTCTTATTATACCTGTTGGAATAATTTTTAAAAAAAGTTGTAATTATTTTCTCAAGTTTTTTAAAACTAATTTATCTTACTTTTTTCATCTCAAATAAAAATGTAGGATCAAAATATCCAAGATTCACAAAGAAAATACAGACAAATATCAGTTTGTTCACTATTCGACCACTCCTTGGTAGCTAGTTTTCCAACTTTTGTATTTGTGTTTGCTTTGTTGAATTTTGCGTACTTCTCAGACTTCTTTAACCCTGGTTTAGGCTTTAAGTCCGACTTCCTCAGTCATAATTTCTTAAAGCATATATCAGGACGAGTATACACCACCGCTTCAAAGCAAATACATGGTGTACATGAAAATTTCATATACAAGTGGGATGCGTATTCCTCTGGCAGTTTAGTTAGGTCACGCTCAGACTTAACCAATTTTAATAATTAAGTCCAATCATCCCAATCTTTAGTCAAAAGCTGCAACGACAAGCTTGACCAAAAACAAGCATCACGCTTCATGGTGGCCGTGCAATGGCTACTGCTCCTCTACCAGATCAGCTAAAGATCTTACGATCTCTTTCCTTATAAGGCTACATGAACGTGGGACGCTCCATGACCTCATGATAGCTTAAAGCCTTGGACATGCTCCAAATTGTTTAAAAAGGTTGTTTCAAATACGTCTTCACCATGTGAGTAGCGCAACTAGACAGCTTCCCGATGGGTTTTCACCTTAAAAACCTTGGAGAAAATTATATGTGATGCTTGTTGTATTTGCTCCTAATTTTCTTAGGCAAAACAATATCCTTTCATGGCTAGGCTTGCAACCTAGTCACAGTATCTTCTCTTGAATTATCTTCACTGGTCCTTTATCACATCTCCAACAGCGTCTAATTTTACTTGAGCATCTCATTGCTCAAACGACAATGTACTTTGGAAAAAGAAACAACAATGGATAGTTTTGGCTTCATAAAATATGCACACACACACACGCACATAAATATATATATCAAATATATATATATATATATATATCAAATTAACTGAACCGAACTACGTAAAAGTCAAATTGTATTGAGTACAGTTCTTTAAATTTAATATTTTATATTATACGTATAAAATATATATTTAAGTAAATAATATTAATTAAACTATTAAATTAATTTTCACTAGCATGCCATATATCTGGTATAAGCTTGCTAGTGAAAAAGCATGCCATTAATTGAACTATTAGAAAGGAAATCAGCCGCTTTATTGTTAAACTGGGGAGACCATAGAAATTCGGTATCTTCAAACTTTGTAGACCAAAATTTGATGTCCTTGGTCCAATTATGAAGATGGAAATGTGGTGTTTTTTCTTTTTTTGAAACTTTAAGATGGAAATGTTTGTCACCAGAAATAAGTTCAGGAACTTGTTTGTTGTCACCTTCAAAGATATAATACGCCTAAATCCTTTGGTCAATGCATATTGGATTGCTACTCCCCGAAGTATCTTACATGCTATCATGAAATGATAACTTTTTATAATAAATTTTTGAAATAATATATCTACCTTTTTTTTAATCAAAAACAGGATTTTAAGTTCGAACAACACTACTAAATCTCAACTTTCCTATTAAAGATTCTCTATGATTTCTCCTAGAGAAATTTCAATGTTGTTCCTATTCATATTATGTAAATATATCTACATTATAAATTTTTTATAAATTCTGAATATAAAAGAAGAATTGAAAATAAAACGTATAAGTTACAGCAAATGAAAAAACCTTTTTTAAAAAGTTAAAGTTTATAAAAAAAAAGGAAAATAATAGCTTTCGATAAAAAAAAAAAGGAAAATAACAAAACTATATTTGGAGATATGGATAATTGCCGTTTCGATGAGTGGATTGACCAAGTTGAACCGTGACCCCCAAGCTTCTGTCCATATAAACACATATTCTGTCCTATTGATTTATCAAGTAATCAGTTGTTAATTTGTCATCCAAACCTAGCAGACAGATCAAAAACCCAGAGTGTAACAGTTTCCTTGTGAATTTTCCGGCAAAAAGTTTTGGATTCATCATGGTGGTCCTCGATTTAGATGCCCGAGCGGCAAAGTTAGGGATCGACCTCTCTAAGGTCGACGACTTCGAATCCGTTGTGCTTCCTCCTGAAGAGAACTTTGGAATCGAGAGTGACGACGAAGATGTTTACGAAGATGAGTTTGAAGAATTTGAGACAGGGTTTGGTAATATCATCGTGGTTGATCAACTTCCAGTTGTTGGTATGGACAAGTTTGAGAGACTTGAAAGTCGCCTTCGCAGATTATACAGTAAGTTTGGAGTAATCAAGAAAGATGGATTTTCCATGCCCGTTGATCCAAAGACCAACAATACCTTTGGATACTGTTTCATTGAATTCAATACTCCTCAAGAAGCTGAAAAGGCTAAAGAGAAGACTCATGGCTACAATTTAGCCACCCGTGGCAAGTCTGACATCATCTTGGCCGTTTATATATTTGATGATATTGAGAGGTTGATGAATGTGAAGGAAGAGTGGGAGCCTCCTGAAGCCAAGCCTTACGTACCCAACTTGAATCTGCAAACTTGGCTTACGGATGAAAAGGGTCGGGATCAGTTTCTCATAAGATGTGGCTCTGATACTGAAGTTTCATGGAACGATGCAATGCATTTGAAGTCTGAATCTGTTCATAAGCTTCAAAACTGGACGGAGAGTTTTGTGCAATGGTCTCCTTTAGGTACATACCTAGTGACACTTCACAAGCCAGGGGTAGCTTTTTGCGGCGGTGCTACTACTTTTAACCCTATCGTTCGTTACATGCATCCCATGGTAAAACTAGTTGATGTTTCCCCAGCTGAGAATTACTTGGTAACATACCTTAGCCAGGAACCAAACAACCCGCAAGATGCAACTCAAGTTGAGATAAAGATCTTTGATGTTAAAAGTGGTAGACTAATGAGAGGTTTCCAAGGAAGTGCTGATGAGTGTTCAGTTGGAGGAGATAACGTCTCATGGCCTGTTTTCAAATGGGGTGGTGGAAGAGATGATAAGTACTTTGCCAAACTTAAAAAGAACACGATCTCTGTTTATGAGACTGAGACTTTCAGCTTACTTGACAAGAAATCGATGAAGGTTGATAACGTTGTGGACATCTGTTGGTCTCCTACTGATCCCATTCTTGCACTGTTTGCTCATGAACAAGATGACGGTAACAAGCCTGCTAGAGTCGCTCTTGTTCAACTTCCTAGCAAGGTGGAGATAAGGCAGAAGAATCTTTTCAATGTTAATGACTGCAAAATGTATTGGCAGAGCAATGGAGACTATCTCGCTGTCAAGGTGGATCGATACGGATCGAAATCAAAGAAGAGCATATGTTCAGGATTCGAGATTTTCAGAGTTAAGGAAAAAGATATTCCAGTAGAGGTTCTTGAGCTTGACAACAAGAACGATAAGATCATTGATTTCGCTTGGGAGCCAAGTGGCCACAGATTCGCCGTGATCCACGGTGACCTACCAAGACCAGACGTCAGTTTCTACTCAATGCGGACAACGCAACACCCTGGAAGAGTTTCAAAGCTCGTTACTCTAAAGGCCAAGCAAGCCAATGCTCTCTTCTGGTCTCCCACTGGCAAACACATGATCCTAGCTGATGTGTTAAATGGGTTCAATGGCAAAATTGAGTTTTACAGTGTGGACGAGCTTATGACTATGACAACTGTTGAGAACTTCATGGCCACAGATATCGAGTGGGATCCAACTGGAAGGTGCGTTGCGACTGCGGTGACCTCATCAGTCCACGAGATGGAGAATGGGTTTCACATTTGGTCATTCTCTGGGAAGTTGCTTTACCAAACACGTAAGGAACAACTCTTTCAGTTTGCTTGGCGTCCAAGACCACCGTCTCTGTTGTCGAAACAAAAGGAAGAAGAGGTGGAAAAGAATCTGAAGCAGTACATGGAGAGGTACGAGGAAGAAGACGAGAACGTGTCGGAACTGTTGAGCAGACAAAAGAAGGAGAAGAGGAGAATGATGGAAGAGGAATGGGAGAAGTGGCTAAACAAGTGGAAGAATCTGCACGAGGAAGAGAAACTCCAAAGGCTAAATCTGCTTGGTGATGAAGAGGAAGAAGAGTATAATTATGAGACCATTGAGGAGTTGATCGATGTCAGCGAGGAAGTTGTCCCATTCGAACCATGAGCCTTGGAAAAATCAATATCAAATTTATTATTTTATTTCACCAAGTCCTGAATTCACATTTTGTTCTATGTTGTCTAGACTGTGTTCTGCTATTTGCTATATGTTCTACATAGTTTAAAATCCATACGTTTGCTTTATGTTTCACCAAACTTTTGATTACTTATTAAAGTTGTATCTATGTCCATCGGGTTTTACATCTCATACATGGAGGCAGAGGCCCAAAACGAATCATGTGTGAAGAGCTTAGTAACTAGATTATCATTCTATGACATTCCACAAGGAAATCCTTTGTATATAAGAATAAATTGATGTTTACCACAACGTGCAACCTTAATTTAAAACAGTGAACCAAAATTCACTATATACACAAGATCGCAAAATATTATTACTAAACTTAAGGTCTCTTATGATAAAATCATTAGCTAGGAAGCTACTTCCTTGCCTCATCCTCGTCCTGTCATCAAGTTATTGTTGAAGTGATGATTTCTGTTTGGTCAACTTTGGTGGGATTTATTTATTTCAACTGTTTGGATGGTCATGTTTGTTAATTGGTTAGACCAAGGTTAAGCGCTCTTTAATTATGGCTGCCTCACTCTTTGTACTCAAATGTATAATGGAGACGGGAATGCTCACCTGCATCAATCTGAATCAAACGTCTTCACCATGTGAATAGTAACTAGATAAAAAAATTATTTTTCATGTTAAGCAGTAACTAGATAAATTATTTACCGGGTTCTCCCCTGAGAGCTTCATAACTGTGACGCTTGATGTCTTTGTGCTGTTTCAGAGACAAAATACCATCTTTTCCTACCTGCAGGATTGTTTAAAATCTTGAGTACTGGTAGAATAAATAAAGCTGGAATAGCTCAGTTGGTTAGAGCGTGTGGCTGTTAACCACAAGGTCGGAGGTTCGACCCCTCCTTCTAGCGTTCGTATTTTTAATTTCGTATCCATTTTTATTTCTTCACATCATATGGGCCGTCGGGAGCCCAAACTGCGATCTAAAGTATTGTTTTTCCAACACAAACTGAAATTTGTTCTAAAGTTCGTTGATTTCTTTTGTTGGAATGTGATAATTTACTTGTGCGACGGAACAGATAAACTGTTGGGTGACTTGGGTCCAGAATTGAATCAACATGGCCAACTCTAATCTTCTTTAAAACTTTAAAAATGTGGGGAAATTATGTTTATGTTGGTTAAGTAGTTGTTATCATGAATTAAATTCTCTAGATTGTGAACAGATTGAAGGTCACTAGTTTTGTGGTTCTCAGCATCACAATGATTTATTTTGTCAATGAACAATCAAAGAACAGTCACCACGCATCAATAACGTAGGCTCGGTTTAATGATATTGGAGAGGTCATATGCCTTTTAATTGAAAGAGACAAAACAAAACAGATATATATTATAATTTTAAACTTCTTTTTCTTACATTGATTATGATATTTTAGTAACTCATAAACGTAGTTGTTTTGTTTTATTTGAGTATTAAATGTACTAGAGATTCGGTTTTAAAATGTACGTAGTACGTAATTCATTTGGCATATCTCACTTACTATACATTTTATATAACTTGACTTTAATAAGAACTTTTATTACATAACATTGACGTGTAACATCTGAAAAGAACGGACCATTTGCATACTCAATGGGCGTATTTATTTGCATCAAACGAAAAAATTTTGTAGCACGGTTAATAAGATACGAACTGGTTCTTTATGTACACAATCAGTATGTACTAATTGATTATTATAAGAACTTAAGTTTTGAGACAGAAATATTTACTTTGCGCTGTTCAGATCAATTTACCATAGGAACACTAATGTTGTTACCTGGCGGAAAAGCATTATATTGTTAACTGTAGTTTACAATATTTTGATATATCAATATTTAGTTGATTTCTACAAATCCATTTGGTCGAGGAGCCTGCTTTCACCGAATCTCGATTGAAAAATAATATAATTAGACAATTAATGCATCATGTGCTGTTGGTCTGCTCACAGTTCTGTTAACCGAATAATATAACTACCCTAATGAATAAAATAGTTATAATTTATTGAAATTATCCTTATCGATGAGTTGACCTCAGTCTTAAACTTTGTATATTTATGTACAGAATTAAACCTCGAATATTAAAGTCGCGTACGTACGATTATTGATATATACTACATATATACCAGATAAAGATTGTTCGTTCACTGTAAATGTTTTTCTTTTGTTTGTTTTCTTTATCGAACTATATACCATAGATGAAATGTGGTTTTCCTGCGTAAATTCATTTCCTCCAAATATATATTTTACCTAAATTTCTCGATTTTTAAAAACTATATATTGAATTGTGTAATTTTTTGGATTGTAAAAAGAAAAGAGTTAATAAAGATAATACTACGTTAGTTTTTTTTTTTAGGAAGATCTGTAGCAATTAGTATTAATTAATATTTTGAAATTGGAAGCCTTTGTCAGAAAAAGGTAGAGTTTGGAAACCCTTTTCAAAATTAAACATATAAATTGGTTATACGTAAAGTCCGCCACATGCTCCTCCGTGCACGGTGCTTCCGGTCTAGAATATTCCGATTTGCCGAGGTGTTACGAGATATTTCTCCAATAATTTTTGTTATTTTTTTCATGACATTAACTACTTTTAATATATTTTTTTGATGTAAAAGCTTACTAAACTGGGCACTGTTTACGGACTTTCCTTATTTTATTTCGGCCAATCTCACAGAACCATTCGGAATTAGAAGGAACAGCTTGCTTTCGTGATTTTATTAGCAACATATTATATTAGCAACTTATTTGAGATTAATTAAAAGTACAGCTAGAACCCATTTTCGAGTCAGTTTTGGTTTGGTTCTTCGGGTCCGATTAGTATATAAACCATCATGATTAGTATCCCAAATCTCCATCCAAGTCCATCATTGTCAAAAGCTAGATTAACATAATATTATGATACCCAAAGCATTAGACAGTTTAATGGTTACAACAATTCAATTGTATACAAGTCTTATTATGTAAATATATGTATTTTTATGACAGGAAAATAACTGGTGCGAGGCTGAAAGACTGGACAGAGAAAATTTATTTATAGTTTTTGATGCTATATATTATTGATGTATCTTAATATTAATTACTCGGGACATGCAATGAGAAAATCAAGGTAGTCGAACCTGGTTGCATTAATTTTAATTCATGTGATCAAACGATCCATTAAAAGTTTCTAAGACATAGTCAAATAGGCAGCACTGTCAACAAAAAAGTCATGGATCGGCAGTAGAAGGTTGAACCCAAAGAAAGAAACAATGGCTCATATTAACAAAAATCGTGGGAGCGTTCACAATGTTCACAACAAGTATTTGAACAACAGTGCATAACCAAACACAACTATTCTCACGACACCACAAAAACTCATTATTTCAAAGACACCAAACTGATAATGTAGTGGAACAACAGTGCATAATGATTCAATGGGGCTTCTTCGACTCATTTTCACTTGTAGTTTTTCTGCGGGACTTTGTTGGAAATACATTACCGGCGAACACTAATCGGTCAATTCAAGCAGAGGATGGGTCGAAGGAAGACCACTGGATTGGGTAAGACTCATCTTCAAGCATGATCTGAAAAACTTGTCGTGCGGCTGTCTCGGTGTCTGAACCTAGCAGTATTGCTTTTAAGCTCATCCTAACAAAGTTTTAGTTAAGACATAGATCTACAACTTAATGAAAAATAAGTCTTTGATGTCTGTCTGATTCGCAAGTGCATGGTAAAGTTTCTGGTAGTACATAAAGTATCAAATAGCTAGAGTTTTTGTTTAAATTAATTGATTGCATTCTAGTTTTTTCTTTTCTTTTAAATGTGAATGCTTAGTATTTTTATAAGACCATGTTGGATTCAGAAAAATAAATTTATAGCCATCATAATCCACAAATAAAATGGGTAAGCAAAAAAATATTTTTCAGGATGATCATAACATTTGTGGAGAGAAAAATGAATTTTGGTATACTATATAACTGTTCTACAACATTTTCTTTAATTCTCTTTCCATTTATTTCTATTACAAAAATTGTTTCTCAGTTATTATTATCTTTCTCGAATGTTTTATTTGTTTATGCTTCCGCCTCTTATATTCTTGCCATTGTTCAGTGGAGATTATTAGTTTGAGCATTTCAATGGATTTAGACATTTAAATTAAAAATTTCCCATAAATAAATATTTTTATTACTTTTATAAGTCAAAATTTATATTGAAATCATATGCTATTAGTTATATAATTTATAAATTCTAATTCAAATCATGTGTTATTCAATCATGGAGATTTACCTATAGATTGTATTTTGTAATAGATTTTACTGGATAAAGATGAATTTGTTTATAAAAAATTTAATGACTTTAATTTGAGGAAAACCCTCTAGATTTATAAACATAAATATAAACTCTTAATGTCAACTCACACATGTAAAAGTAAGCTAACCTATATAAGTTTATGTCAATGCAAATGTAAGAACATTTGAAAGTATAAAAAAAAGAGGTTAACCACACCACATTAGATTAAAACATTATAAGGAATGTATTATAATCGTTAATCGTATGGAAGATCAAGAGATAATTACCAAACTCAAATTAATTATTACTTTAACAAAGACCAATTGAGGTTGTCAAAAAGAACAATGACCAGTTTTGTTTTCTCTTTCTTTTTTAAAAAATTAATGAAAAAGAGAAAGGGACATCTCAACCCATTCAAAAATAATGGAGATGTAATGTTAGCACCAAACAGAAGACATGTATATAAATGGACTTTGATATGTTTCTCCCTCTCTGTCTCACGTTCATGCATGCCTTGCTTCGAATTATTACAATATACAATCTAATAATTCAACATACATAAAAATACATTTTTTTCATTCGCATGGTTATAGATATACGTGTATTTACTCTTATCTGTACCTCTTAAAGTATATATAAGATTAGGTTAGCATAATTTGGGAAGATGATCTAACATTAATGTAGTGTTTTCGTAGAACTACTTTGGATAATTTATAAGTTTTACATTATAACCATAATAACTTCTACACATTAAAAATTGATAACGTTAACTTATGCTAACCTGAGAGTGATTTTGTTTTTTTTTTTGTTTTTTTCGAAAATCGACTTTTGGGGACGTAATTCTTGTTGCTGTAATAAAATTTTCTTCTTGTTCCCAAATAATTACAAAATGGTACGGAACTCACTGAATTCACACGTGTGCATGGAATATGTATACATAGCTATTAAAAAAAAGTCATCCAAGGTGATTAAGAATCATGATTAATGTCCGATCAGTGTCAATGATATATCTCAAAAGTGAAAATGTAACCAAACCAATACCTACGTTGAACGAACCGACACCATTTCGTCCACCTACTTTTGGACCTCTCTCAACATCACATCAACTTGCATATACACCACATCCTCTTGTTAGTTTACCAACATAACTCATAAGATGGCTCGTTGGGCAACCATTAATAATAATAAAAAGTTAAGGATAAGGATAAGGTTTAATTAAGGAGAAGGTTAACAATGTAATTTCTTGTGAATTGTGAATTGTGAATTGTGATAGATTATAGCTTTGAGTACAGTTGAATTCTTTAGTTGTACCATAAAATCTTTAGTCTCACAAAGTCGGTTGGATCCAAAGAATTGCTTTATCTTGTTAATGATGGCCAACGAATTATTTTAAAGTAACTCAATAGTCATCGACTTTAGTCATCACACAGGCCTTAGTTTCATCTATTCTGCCGTTTGAGAAAGCTTCATAAATGTTATTTAAGAGTCATTGTGTGAAATATATACTGTCATCCCTATCGTTTAAAGAGGATTAGTATATACTTAGGTGATCCATTCTCCATGATTATTGTTCGATTAATTGTTTCCTTAATTTAATTATTGTTCATATGCTCACCTTTCTTTGATCCATTTGATCGTATATTGCGAAATCAACTTGCTGCTTTTTGCTTGTTATATTTACTTTAACTGTTTGTTTGGTTTACTTGTTTCATTAAGTTTAGAATTCAAAAGACGTCAAAACAAACTCTTTTTTAGTTCTCTCGTTAGCGTTTTAGCTTATCTATAATCTCACAATATTCTAGTCGTGTAATAATATTGTTTTATTTATTTATTCAGAATTCATACTAGTACCGTGGCACTGTACCATTCATATGTGGATTACTCGTTATGGAATATCAAAACTGGATACATGAATCCTAATTAGGTAGCCTAGCTCCGACTACATCTTATATACATATATATATATATATATATTCTTGAAAAGCACTTTTAGATTTATAATTTTTTTTTCTTTTGGTTAAGTAGACTCAATTGATACACGCACACACAAATGTAGACAAATTTAATCAACATTAGAAGGACTGAGGATGTAAGGCTACATGTTGGGTTTAAATATTTTTTGTTAATAATTGTTATACAACGAATATTTTTGTTCATAAGTTTTGGATGGTCACCAAAATTTTATTAAACACTAACGATTATTATGGCCAAATCTTCACTGGAAAAAAACGATATCAAAAACAAAACAAAAATTATTTACTCCTTTTTGTGTGCTAAAACAAAAACTATTTACTCCTTTTTGTGTGCTGAAACAAAAACTATTTACTTCAACAGATATATTCTTTACTAGTTATACGTAGACACAACACATGTGCTTTGGTAAATATGATTAAGTTGTACACTATGAAATCAAGAATCTTTGACCACGTTACATCACCAATCAGTTATTAGGTAATACAGTTACATTAATATACACCTTGGACTTTAATCTAAATGTATCTCATAAGTCTTTCATTCATTCATTACCAAAAGTTGAAGGTAACATACATAAATCCATGTCTGCGGATTTAAAACCACAAATATTAGATTCAGAGGCATATTCTATCCTTGGATTGTGAACTTTTCTGATCTAAATTCCCTTTCGTATTCTAGTTGGAAATTTTAGCTGAAAACTTTGCTAGGACAAATTCTTCCTACATGGAAATTTTGTGGTAGAATTCTATATCACTATATAACAGAAAAAATTAA
>KE154772.1:29593-40126 GCA_000411075.1 Sisymbrium irio | reverse complement strand
CAGCCGAAGAAGACGTGTTGCAGTACACACACAAAGTTGATGATCGAGAGGACATCAACATGATGACATGAAGGAAATATCTAAGTGATGACAAGGCAAAGAGAGAAGATCATCAAAGAGTTATTTCAAGTGCTGGGTTGTAAGGAAAGTGATGAAAAAATCACTAGGAATCATGACGAAAGCCTTAATCATGGAGAATGAAGGTGATTTGGAGAAGACTTGTGGGAAAGAGAAATACAAGAATTCCAATTTCTGAAAAGAAACAATTGATAGGAATGTTATACGGAGGTAGCCACCTATTGGCAGAGACAAGCCAAACCTGTGATGTGAAGAAGTCGACCACACGGAGTAAACCGCATGCACCTGTTGATAATACAAGAGTAATTCACGCAGATAGGAACCGGTTACAAATATATCCGAAGAAAGACGTGGAGAGGATTCACGCACAAATTGGTGATCAAGAGGACACAAAAAAAAAGGAAAAAAAAACTCACCTAAGAGAGGGAGTTCAAGAAGGTTGCAAAGTCAGCAGAATAAGGCATGACGAACAATCAAGGAGGAGACGTAAGGATTAAAAAAAAAGCAAGCTTCAAGGAAGAAGAAGATAAGCAAATTAGATGTGAAAGAAAACGTGGAGCATATCAAAAGATTATAGTGTATTCATTTTATACGATGAAAAGGTGGCCAGAGACGTGGCAGTTGAAAAAGGAAGAAGGTGGCATTGCGAAGGAAAGAAATCAAAAGGATTTATTTTTGCCTTGCCCATAGAAGTGAAGAACTAATGTTAGAGTTTGCAGACAGAACTGGTATTAGCATATGAAGGAGTGATGGACAAAGAAGGACGTATGGAACAAGACTGAAACTCAATTAAGGAGGAGTGTTGGACGATGATAATTAAGTTTCATGTTACGAGTTATGTTACGAGTTGCGACGGTTCGGTCGGACGTCTTCAAAGAAACATAACTTGTGTTACATGTCTGTTTATTTTCTATATAAACCAATTTTGTCCCATGTAAATAATAACAAGTTTTAAATCAATAAAGTTAAAATTCGGTTCATAGAAATCTCTGCAAAATCCACTCTTCTTCAACACATCAACATAATTGAGAGTATCTAAATTGTGTTTTTATAAAAATGATTTTAAATAAATGTGTTTTTATTGCTTATAGAAAAATCATGTCAAACTTAGCAAAACTCGACATTAATACCCTTAATGTATCGGAAAATAATTATATGACATGGGCATAACATGCAAAAAATGCATTTGCAATCGAATGGTCTTCTTAAAACCATCGATCAGACTGAATCAATGTCGGATGAGGCTAAAGCCAAAGTTATAGTGTTTTTACGCCACCATCTCCATGATAGCTTGAAAAATGAATACATCACAAAAGAAGATCTTGCAGATCTTTGGAAATCTCTTAAAGAGAGATTTGATCACCAAAAATATGTGATATTACCAAAAGCCAAACATGAATGGCTGAATCTCCAGTTCCTGGATTATAAAAGTGTGGGTGAATATAACTCCGCTTTGTTCGGAATCACCTACAGGATAACCTTGTGGAGAAAAAGTGAGTAATTATGATATGATTGAGAAATTGCTCTCCACATTTCATCCCAAAAATGTGATCTTGCAAGAACAGTATCACGCTAAAGGATACACTCGCTACTCGGAGTTGATGCAAGTCCTCCTTGTCGCTGAGAAAAATAATGAACTTGTGATGTTGAACCATCAAACTCGTCCACCTGGATCGACTCCATCCTTGAAGCGAATGTGTAGCGTACAGTAAAAATAATTATCAAAGGCGAAGACGCGGTAGAGACCGTGGTCGAGGCCATGGACGAGGTCGTGGACATGGTAGAGGAAGAGGCTTCAACACTGGAAATAACAATTTCCACGTGAATGATAATGGTTGTATTATAAAGAAATCGACTGAAAGTGGTTGTTATGATAGATGTGGCATGAAAGGCCATTATGAACGTATATGTCAAACGCCAAGACAATTCGTCGATTTATATCAAGAGGCGAAGGCAAGAAAGTTGAAACAAACTTTGTGTATGATGAGGCCGGCCCTTCCTATAAAGGCTTAAATGAAGATGCCCATCTCGACCTTGCAGATTATCTTGAATCCGAGAATAAAAATGAATGAACTGCCAAGGGGGTTATATTTTCTTGTATAATTTTTTTAACTTATCGGATTTTTTGATTTTGTGTATAAAATATAATATTTTGCATAAAATCAGATTTTTTTATTGCATGAGCATGCTTTTATTCAGTTAATGCATGTTTAAATTTAATTTAAACATACATTAACAGAATAGTGCTAGTGCTACATCGCACACTATCCTTAAAGAAAGAAAATATTTTTCCTCTCTCGAAATAAAGGACTCCGCAAGTAGCATAAGCACCATATCCGGTAATGCAAAGATCATAATTGGCTCCGAAAAAGCGGGATTTATAATGCCAAATGAGTTGAGGTTTAAAATAGAGGATGTTCTATACTCCCCAAAGTCTTACAGAAATCTGTTAAGCTTTAAAACATTCGAAAGAATGCATATCATATTAAGACGATGAATAAGAATGGCAATGAATATCTTTACATTACGAGGGAAAATAAAGATCATGTGGAAGAATTGCCAATGTTATCCTCTCGGCTATATTGCACAAAGATAAATATGACTGAGTCATATGTTGTAGGGTGTGACTGGTAACCACAAAAGTAATCAATTAAAAGAAATATATTTTCCTTTTCATTCCTTATCAAATTTGATATGTAATATGTTTGTTTTTGGTTCCTAATAAAAGAAGGAATGAAAGGAAATTAAATGAGTTTTATATGTAAGAAATATTATTTGTGACTGGTAAAATAATTTAGGAATAAAAGGGAATGTAGTGTTCCTCCTCATTCCTATGTCACCAGTCAGACTCGTAATGAATCAAAATTTCGCAAGCACATTCAAAGTGTGGCATGAAAGACTTGGTCATCCTGGATCAGTTATGATGAGAAAGATTGTGCAAAATTCTAACGGTCACTCTTTGAGAAATGAGAAAAAATATCAAACAGGGGAGTTTTCATGTAATGAATGTTCTCAAGAAAAACTCATAATAAGGAAATCAGCAGCCAAAGTTGGGTATGAATGTACAGTATTTCTAGAAAGAATACATGGTGATATATGTGAACCTATTCATCCACCGTGTGGGCCATTTTGATTTTATATGGTATTAATATACACATGAAGTAGATGGTCTCATGTGTGTCTTTTGATCACAAGAAATATGGCTTTCGAAAAATTCATAACCCAAATAATCATGTTGAGAGCTCAGTTTCTTGATAATGCCATAAAGAAAGTGAGACTTGATAATGCCAATGAATTCACTTCCCGCGCTTTTAATGATTATCGTATGTCACTGGGGATCGATATTGAGCATTCAGTGCCTCATGTGCATAAACAAAATGGCATGGCTGAGAGTTGGATTAAAAGGTTGCAAATAATTGCAAGTCCGCTAATATTAAGCACAAATCTCCCAATTTCTGTATGGGGTCATGCTATACTGCATACGGCTGGCTTGGTACAAATAAGACCAAGTTTAGATAATAAATATTCCCCTTTGCAGTTTTCATCTGGTCATGAACCCAACATATCCCATCTCAGAATATTTGGTTGTGCGGTTTATGTGCCTATTGTCCCTCCGCAAAGAACAAAAATCGGACCTTAAAGGAGATTGCGGATATATGTGGGATATATATCCCTGAGTATAATAAGGTAATATTCAACCACAAACTGGTGATATGTTCACGGCACGGTTTAACCGATTGCCATTTTATTGAAGATAAATTCCCAGCATTAGGGGGAAGAATAAAGAGTGAGTATATTAAAAGATGTTACATGGTTTTCACCAAGTTTTGTACATCTTGATCCTCCTACGAATCATAGAGAGTTGGAAATGCAGAAAATTATACATCTGCTAGAAATGACAAATAAATTACCAGAATCATATGTACCCGCTGCAAATGTTCCATCACCTAATGATATAAAATGTGTTTGAAAAGGTTGTTATTACACCTAATGATATAAAACCAGTCGGATACCGATGGGTTTTTGTGCGAAAGAGAAATGAGAATAATGAAATCACGAGATATAAAGATCGACTTGTCGCACAAGGATTTTCCCAATGACCGGGTGTGGATTATGATGAAACGTTTCCCCGGTCATGGATGCAATCACATTCATGTACTTGATGGCATCAAGAAGTTTAAAGATGTACCTGATGGATGTAGTGACTGCATACATATACGGATCACTGGATAATGAAATATATATGAAAATCCCAGAAGGACTTAAGATCCCTGATGAATCAAAAATCTTAGAAGGATCAAAGGATATATGTTCAGTGAAATTACAGCGATCACTATACGAATTGAACGGTCGCATGTGGTATAATCGACTAAATGAATATCTCTTAAAAATCGGATATGTTAATAATGTGATATGTCCTTGCATGTTTATAAAGAAAACTCAGTTGGGGTTTGCGATCATAGCTATTTATGTTGATGATCTAAACATAATTAGAACGAAAAGGGAAGTTGATGATGCAAGAGCCCATATGAAAGAGGAGTTTAAAATGATAGATATTGGAAAGACAAATTTTTGTCTGGGGCTCCAAATAGAAAATCTGAAAGATGGTTTATTTGTGCATCAATCAAATTATATAAACAAGGTATTAAAACACTTTAATATGGAGAAAGTGAATCCATTAAGTACTCTAATGGTTAATAGATCACTGAACATTGATAAGGATCCATTTACCTTGTGAGGGTAACAAAGAGATATTAGGTCCTGAAGTACCTTATATGAGTGTCGTAGGTGCACTAATATATCTTGCAAATTGTAGACGACCAGATATAGCCTTTGCTGTTAATTTGCTGTTAAGATACAGTTCAACTCCTACGAGGCATTGGACTGGGATAAAACATGTATTTTGTTATCTCCAAGGATCAATTGATCTGGGATTATTTTGGAAGCATGTTCATAACATTGGAATGTGTCATCTGCGGGATTTATGAAAAGAAAGACGTTTCCTAGTTCAACATTCTGGAAGCATGTTCATAACATTGGAATGTGTCATCTGCGGGATTTATGAAAAGAAAGACGACATCCATTTTCATCTTGTAAAAAGATTAGTCATTATGCTAGGTGTCATCATTCTAATACCTTCTCTACCACTATAAATAGGTGGTTTGTGATGTTGTAAATTTCATAAGTAACAGTGAAATAAGAAACATTACATAAGCATTAGCTTAAGAGCATCTCCAACCCACCCTCAAATCCTCAAATTTTGAGATTTTTCTAACTCCAATCCACCTCTTAAATCCTCAAATTTTGAGGTCTTGAATAGTGACCCCTCAAATTTGATGTTTAACTATTCAAAACCTCAAAACACTATTTAAATTACAGTTTACCCCATATAGTCTTATAAATTTTAAAATAGTTCTATTAACTTTTTATAATTTCATTTTAGTTCTTTTATNNNNAAAATACATTGAAATAATTTTATTACTTTCTAAACTGCTTTGATCAAGCATTTTAGAAATTAGTTTTAATGAGTAATTTGATATTTGAAATGTAGTTTTATAAAATAATTGTGTGTTTATCATACTTTTATAACCTTTATCATGTTTTAATATTTTTATATAATATTTTATTTACTATATGTTTTATATTTATATATATATATATAAATTATTTATTGATTTAGAGGACTATAATGCAAAATTCAAAACTTTTAAAGATAATTTCAGGTTTTAGCATTGGAGTAATAAATCCTCAAATCTTTATTTTGAGGATGTTCACCCTTAAAATGAGGGTCTGGGTTGGAGATATTTTAACTCTCTCAAAATCTTGTTTTTATTTTTTATAAACACTTGTTATAAATTATTAATTAGTGTGCTATAGTTTAAAGTATTTTCTATAGTTCTACCACAATTTTTCACAACATATTAATTATATTTGTTTTTTTGTGAAATCTTATATAATAAAATAAGGTTCTTTCAAGCGAAGTTCTGAGGAGGTGACATGTGTTCTCCAAATATAATAAAGTAAGATTCTTTTAAGGGAAGCTCTGAGGAGGTGACATGTGTCTTCCAAATATTTAATATTCTTTTTTTGCTTGTTAGGTCTTCCAAAATTTAGTATTTATAATTTCTCTCTTTATTTTTAATTTTATACTTAATGACTTAAAATTTTTATTAATTTTAAAATTTAAAATTTATTACATACAAATATTTAACACTCTTTTTTTCTTTTACATTATGTCCTCCAAAATTTCATATTTTATTTTTACTTTTTAACTTAATGAGTTAAAATTGATGTTAATTTCTAAATTTAAAATATACTGTATATTTTGTCTTTTATTTTTTAGTGTCTTTTCAATTTAGATTTTTTTTAAAATTATTTATTCTAAATTCAGATACAATACATTAGTGTTAATTTATATTAATTTATTTGGTTAAGATTATAATTCACAAGCAACAGTTTAATTAATATAGAAAAGGCATATATGTGGACAAATAAAATATTTTCAAATTTCTTATATTATTTAATCTATAATTAATCTTATATAATCAAGAATAATGTCTTCTAATTGTGCTTTGAAATGGTGTCACATGTCTATTTTAATTTTCATTTATCTAAATCTTATATAATAAAGTAAGGTTATATCAAGGGAAGCTCTGAGGAGGTGACATGTGTCATCTCAACATTTAACACTTTTTTTTTACTTTTTAGGTCCTCCAAAATTTAGTATTTTTTAATTTCTCTCTTTATTTTCAATTTTACACTTAATGACTTAAAATTTGTATTAATTTTAAATTTTAAAATTTACTACATTCAAATATTTAGCACTCTTTTTTGTTTTACATTATGTCCTCTAAAATTTCATATTTTATAAATTTCACTTTATTTTTAATTTTTAACTTAATGAGTTAAAAAATTTATTAATTTTGAAATTTAAAATATAATGTATATTTTGTCTTTTATTTTTTTTATGTCTATTCAATAATCTTAGATTTCTTTTTAAAAAATTATTTATTTTAAATTCAGATATAATACATTATTTTTAATTCATATTAATTTATTTGGTGTAGATTGTAATTCACAAGAAACATTTTAATTAGTATAGAAAATGCATATATGTGGACAAATAAAATATTTTCAGATTTTTATATTGTTTAATCTATAATTAATCTTATATAATCAAAAATAGTATCTATTTAATACTCTTAGATTTTTTTTTAAAATTATTTATTCTAAATTCAGATCCAATACATTACTTTTAATTCATATCAATTTATTTGATGTAGATTGTAATTCACAAGTAACAATTTAATTAGTATATAAAATGCATATATTTGGACAAATAAAATATTTTCAAATTTTTTATATTTTTTATCTAAAATTAATCTTATATAATCAAGAATAGTATCTTTTAATTGTGTTTTGAAATGGTGCCAGATGTCTATTTTAAATTTTATTTTTCTAAGAACTGTTTTTCTCTTTTTATCGGGTATGTGTAAGATAGTTTCAAATTAAAAATTTAAAAATAGATATAAGTTCACAAATATATTTAAAGAAAAAAATGGTTAAAATTGAAATAACTTAGTTTGATTTTTGAATTAGATAATTTGGTTTTGAACATAACAAAAAAATATAATATGTACAACACACGGACCCAATCCTAGTATTAATATATATTAATGCAACATTATTAGATGAAAAGTCAATTTATGTACTATCCGATACGAGTCAAACGTCACATTACATTAGGTCAGAAATGGAAAGAAAGTGGTTGGAAATTCATGATCGAAATAAGTGGTCAAAAAGTGAATGAAACTTTTTGGTCTTTTTAGGACCATTATCCACCCACTTGTCAAACTAAATTTCTCTCACATCTTCGTCCACTCGCTATCATAGCAAATTTGGAGCTTTCAAGGTTTTGTTAGTTATTATGCCCTATGGTACTACAATTTCCACGATGCTTCTTCTTTGTTTTGTTTTTATATTATAACATCAGCTACTTCTTTCTTTCCTTTTGAGGATTATATAACATGAGTCTTGTTATAGATGGAATGAAGGGCAGTCGAGAGCTTAATTACTTTTGATCAATGGCTACAAGGACATCAAATTTAGTTGGTTTTGTTCTCTCTTTGCTTCTTCTGCTCTTATTGATCTCTTTTCAAGTTGGAGTCACCGAGGCCAGACGCTACACACCAGGCAACACACGACGCAACACAGAACACACCCCACCCTGTTAGTATATTCAAGCTCTTGTTTTCGTTGTATTACTTTTTAAGGGGTTTCTGAAAGATTTTTTTTTTGTGGTAAAATGTTACATATATTTAAACCTCTCCAATGACTTATTATGATTGAGAGTTTCTTTTTGCATTACATCGTATCTCTTATTTAATCTCTCAATTCTGGAAACTTAGTATGTTTTTCTTTTCATAAAAATCTTTGCGGGTCGTGTGGATTCATATATTTTTTAGCTTGTGGTAAAGACAAACTTATTAGTACGGTGTAGTGCATGTAAATATGATATATCTATTGCTAATTGGCAGGTGAAGAAGAACGGAGTTCTTCGTGTCACTCTTGGTCGCGTCCAGGAAAAGGTCAAAGAGCCAAATTACCTTTTGAAAATTGATGGAGAAGAATCCATAGTCGGATTATTGTTGTTTCAAACATGACTATGATGTACGCTTTATAATGAAGTTTTTGTTTTCCTAAGTTTAAAAATAATGCTGTTGTATCTTTTTATCTATTTACATAGTTTTATTTAGAAAAATATTTTAATATGCCACCAAATCTAGTTTATATAATCTAAATGGAGTGATTTAGATGAATATTAATCAATAGTTGAAAAACTAAGTATATAATATATGATAATTGAAAATTAAGTAAATATAAAAATTTATGCCAAATTAATTCTCACTTTTTGAACAATTTATTAAGTTACCATACCAAAAAACACTATTTATCTGATTTTCAATTATTCGATTTACTTTAGGGAGATTTGCAAAATGCATTTTTGATCATACCATTACTGATGTTTACACTTTGTAGAAAGTCATTTTGAATTATACACAATTTTTATAGATAGAAAGACAATCATACAATTAATGAAAAACACACTAGAAAAAAAATTATGAGCAAAATAATATTCGTTTTCTTTTCTTGTCTTCTCCTCCGACGTGTTCTATTTTTTTCTTCATCAGATCTCACTCCTATCATCTCCATCCAGTTTATATTCTAACTGAAGTTTCGTCGGTTTCTTCGCTAGACTATAGATCTTCATCTTTGTCAATCTCCATCTCATGAACCTCTTTTTTATATATATACAACTGTTGATAAAGGTAATATATATAAATAAATGCTTAAATCCTTACAATATCAGATTTCAATCGAACATATTCCATAATTGAAACATTTTTTGCAGGATTTAAAAGTTAAATCATCATTTTAGGTTTTAAGGATTCATTATCCAGATTTTATAAACTATTATAAAATCCCTAAGAACCTTGATTTTGAGAGAAATTCAAGAATTCCGTCTTTTGATATGATCTGATTATTCGAATTGCAAAATTTATTTTTGTATAAGGATCAAGCCAAAATAATGTTAAGCTTGTCGTCTTTATTATCCAGATCCATGAAGTTTTATAAATGAATTTATATATCCTTATAAAACTTTAACAGACTTATTAAAGTCTTACAAAACTCTAGTATACTTCAAAAAATTACTTAAATTTTTAATATACTTTATAAAAACTTATAAACTTTAAATGATTTTAAAGTCGTATAAATATACATTTATAAATATAATTTATATTATATAATTTATTATCAGAGTTTATAATCTTATATAAAATTTTACAAATCATTTATAAGGGTTTATAAATCATAATAAATTGTATTACACATAAGTTAACAACTCTATTTACAAGGGTTTATAAATCTTTTATGAAAGTTTACAAATCATTTATAAGGGTTTATAGAATCATTTACAAAGGCTTATAAATCTCTTAGAAACAACTTTAGAAATCATTTAATAAGATTTTGTTTTAATTTATTTTGTAAATCCTAGTCTCTATAATATTAAAACAGAAGACACTAAAGAAATACACGCAAAAAAGCTCTTAATTACAAATATTTTGATTAGATCTATTTGAAAATAAATTTATTTAGATTCACTCGTTATTTAAAAATTACTAATTTTTTTTAAAAATCTATTGTAATAAAATCTGGATAAACATTTTTAAAAATTAAAACAATCCAACCAATTAAAACAAAAATTGACTAATGTATTCACAATATCTTTTAATACTTTTTAAGATTTAAATATTTTTTTTTTAGTTATAACATAACCTAAAAATAAATATTTTTCATATCTTTCCTTTTTTAAATATTAAAAGATTAGTTAAATAAATAAAATTTCGTTATATAATTATAAAAATATTTTATTCATAAAGCTAAAACTGGAAA
>KE154772.1:0-10777 GCA_000411075.1 Sisymbrium irio | reverse complement strand
CACTGGCTGTGTGGCGACTTGTCAAAGACTCCATTACCGCCACTTAGGCAATGATAGTTGTTGTCCCAGATGCGGTGATGCAGAAGAAACTATTAATCATATGTTATTTTTATGCCCTCCATCCCTTCAGGTTTGGGCTTTATCGGACTTTCTGTCCCTTTCCGGTTGCTTCCCGAGTACATCTTTATACCAAAATATGGATTTCCTATTTTGGAGGACTAAGGACCTTAGAGTCCCTGAACCCCAACGGAATATCTTCCCATGGGTATTATGGTTTATTTGGAAAGCCAGAAATGCTAAGGTGTTTAAGGGCAAAGAAATATCAGCTTTGGAGACTATCCAATAGGCCTCCGTTGAAGCGGAAAGCTGGCGTCTAGCTAATCAAAAGGAGGAACTAACTGAGGAAGATGAGACAACCATGTTGGATCACGCTTGGTTTCCCCCTGATACACAACCTAGCTCCATCTGCCAGATTGATGCTTCCTGGTTGATCATGGACTGGTGAGTGGTTTAGGATGGGTTTTAAAGGACAATATGGGAGGACATTTGACGGGTTCACGAGGTTGTTACAGAAGTCTCTCAGCTCTACATGTTGAGTTTGAAGGTCTGGTTTGGGCAATGAGGTGTCTATCGGAGAGACAAAGACTATCAGTGTAATTCAAGACGGATTGTATGGATCTAGTCAAAATGATTGAAGACCCGGAGGATTGGCTTATTTTTAAGGCGGAGTTGGAGATTTTTTTATCCCTCAAAACTTTATTTGTTGTTTTTAATCTTGTGCATATTCCTCGTACCTATAATGTTCGTGTCGATGTTCTCGTTAAAAAGGCAAGAGCACGAGGTATTATATTTTCTCATGTTAGTCAAGATCCGTTGGCAGGTCACCCACTTGGGATTTATGATCCTCCAACCAATTTCTGACCTAGTAAATAGAGTTTGTTGACAAAAAAAAAAGTCAAAGTATTGGAAGAGTTGTTAAGCTACAAAACGTACAGGTTCCTAATGAAAAAGAGCAAGTCACAAAATTGGACCACAGATCGTAGGAGAATCTGATTTAAATTTCAATCAAGTTTACCGAATATTGCCATACGGCTATGAATATTTGCCAATGGATTTAAAGCAAAGCTAATTCTCTATCTGGACTTAGAGGTCGATGTCGTGTGCTCAAAAGATGGATTATCTCAGTTATGTGCTCTACAAATTACAAATATCAAAAGGAGAAGAGTGGAGAGTGGAAGAAGAAGGGTCGATGCCATGTCTTTATAATCTGTCTATACGCTCCTGCAAAAAGTTGAAAGAGCTTCCAGATGAGCTCGAGTTTATAATCTCCTAGAATCGATTGAATATTGGAGGAATGAAGGACTGGAAGGAGAAATTTTTGTACCACGTGTTGAAGATTACTATAAAGTCCAACATACTCCTAGTGTTCGATTTATCAAATGCGACAACTAATAAAATTAACGAGGAGTATCATGTAATATATGTTGCATGCCTTTTCTTTTTAACAAACGCTATCCACTTAAATCCAAAGTAACTATGATGTGGATCACTTCTTATTTAGAACAGCAACAAGAAAAAGCTTTTTTTTTTTTTGTCAACATCTTGAGAATCTTGTCTTTAATTTACTACCTATGCTTCAATGGAATTCAGGTAGTGGTGCTCATCTAGAGAAGTTAATAGAGGTAGAAAACTGTCAAGAATTCATCCAAATAACCCTTTTGCGCAAGAAGATATTACGGAAGCATAAGACAGGGAACGCATTGACAAACTTGGGAGAGTAGAAGAAGAGAGCATTGTTGCAATATGCATTATAGGAGTTTGAAAGGACAAGTGGCCTGCTTACTTGTATGTCGTTTAGTTTTGCTTTTAGTTTGGAATTAATTTGCAACTTTGACACATCTATGTTTCAGTGATATATATAGCTTATCGTGGAAGTATGATCGGTTGAATCGTAGCCAATTCAAGCTAACCAGAAAGGATTATTCCAAAAATATAACACTTACAAAGTTATTATTCTTCATGGGACTTGCACATACTTTGGACTCGAAAATGAGCAAAAAACAAAAATTAAAAGAGTTTATTACATAATCAGTTTGAGATTCACTGACCAGTTTTAAACTGCACCGTAGTTCTAATTTTTAATCCCTGTATGCACATTTGCACAAGGAGTTAAGGATAAGGTCGATCGATATGAAGTAACTTAAATACCCCTTGAACCCGGAACATCGATCCACTCGAGCTGTATCTCGACCTCTCCGCGCTCCACGTGCTGGAGTCTAAGGAACATATTCTGAAGAAGCTTGCCTTGGTTCCACACAATGTGGCTCTCTTCAGACAAACAGTTTTCCCTGTTCGGATGTATCTTCAGTATTATGGTTCCATTGGGAAGTTCTCCTTTGATCTCATAACGGGATTTAATGGCTTCAAGATATGGAGCAATGCTAAACTCTGCTTCGCCCATCTTATCATCCAACGACAACGAGTCCTTGTCATAAACCGTCTGCTTTGTAAACAAAAATGTTTTATTTCTCTAGTGAAACTTAACTCATTCGAATTTTTTTAATGCTTCAGAAAAGGTAAGGATGACTTACAAGTTTAATAGGTTGATTAGGATCAGTCACTGAAAGAGTTAAATCGTCGTTCCATTCAGGGTTTACACTGTGTTTCACCACGCGGGTTTTCAGCTTCTGTATCAAGTAAACAAATTTCAAACCATCATAACTTCAAGATTTGGGATTAACTGATTAAGTAAAATGTGAAAAAGAAACAAGAACTGTCACAATGCTTTTGAAAGGAAACCATCATAACTAAAAGAATACGTATCACATATCATTTCAATTATTTCTTAGTGGAAACAGAGCATTGATGTTGACAACAAGAATAGAGATTTGGTGGAAAGCGTACCAATATTCCAACCCGTTTCATTAAAAGCGTACCAATATTCCATTTTCATTAAAAGGGTAATATTCTAATTTTAATAAATCATAAGGACCCACAAACAAACATGAACTCCATAATGTTTCTTGTCCAAATTGCTTGTGTATGCAAATCATCAATTATATTAATCAACACTAGCAAAGGTTTAACAACTAATTTAGATTAGGTTAAGACTAAAGACACCATAACCCACTACTCTTTAAATGTATAGTATACTAATATGTTTTCTAAAAACAGTGTATAATATGTAAATCATCTAAACCTGGCTTCAAATCTCATTAACAACTAAATCTCAAATCTTGGTGAATTATGTTGGAGATCTATAACATCAAGAATCAATTAATAATCCATTGTCAAATATCGAAAGACCAAATTGACTTTTCACTACACAGATCGTTTTATCCATTTTTATTACCAATAAACAGATCAACAATACAAACATCAGATTCGAACACATGCATCAACAGACTCAGTTTAAGATAAGTAAAAATGAAATAAAGAGGCCAAAATCGTTTCATTTTACCTGTTTTCCTGAATGAACAACAACGTATGGATCGCTGCTAGAGGCATCTCTAATTGCGAGATTCACACCTCTCTTCACATGAATTCTCATCAGACCCAATAGATTCTCCATCTTTTTTTTTTTCTGTATAACTGCAAAATGCCAAAAAAATGGTTTCTTCTTCTTTATTGCCTCTCAAGTGAGTAAGAAACAGTGACTTTGGAATATGGAAAGTCATTGTTTCTTGTATTTTATAGAGTCTTCTCCTAAACATTTTCTTTTGTTCACGAGGTCAATGAAAAGAACTACTTTTAATCATTCATTACAAATTAATCTTAAATAGTTAATTACTCCTAATTTCTCTATATTGATAGACATCTTTATCTTGTTTAATATCATCAGAGACTAGCACTTAGCAGTGAAGATTTCGTTGTTTCTTTTGTTCACGAAGTCGTTGAAACAAACTACTTTTAAACATTCATTACAAATTAATCTTTCTTTATTAGTCTTAGTTAGCTACATCTAGATTACAAAAAAAAAAGAAGTTACCTATCTCCAAACGAATTTGAAAAATTTCATTGGTGATTGTTGACTCTTGTGTTTACAGTGGCGCATGAGTATTATGGCTGAGGGAGTTGTGTCATTTAAAGTACAAAAGCTTTGGAGCTCCTGAGTAGAAAATCTGATTGACGGGGATAAAATGAGCAAGTCGAGGAACTGAAATGTCATGTGGGAACTAAAATGAAGTGCCAAGAAAGGTCAATTACAAGATTGTTATAACAGTGATTATAATCTAAATTCAAATAATAACAAATATATATATATATAAAGTAAACAAAAGTATCGATAAAATCTAAGAAAATTAAGAAAAAAGTCTGTAACTTAAATTTATTTTTAATAAACTTTTTATCATTATCCTAAAAACAGTCTAAATTGTGGCAAAAAGAAAAAGTTGAATCTATGACATAAAAAATTAAGATTAAAAATATAGAGTGAGGATATTGGTGACTCTTAGAAAATAAAACTAAAATCATTAAGGTATTGTGTTAGTTCAAAACTGCTTAGAAAAAAAAAGTATCTATGAACTCTTTAATCATACTCATAAACTCAAACGAATCTATATTGTAGCATTTAAAGAATCGAATTTGAGGCAGCTCCTGATAAAGAAAATTATATTCATTAAGAGTTTTAGTTAAAAGCATAATAAAACTGATTAGAAAACTAAATGAAGCTTGAACTCAAGTGGGGAGTAAAGTGGACTAGAAGAATTTTCAAACCACTATACTAAAATTGATTTTTGGTAATTAGGGGCCCTAAAAACATATATTACATTGGGGTCCAGAAGGAAAATGCTATTTCCACTGTGTCGTAAGCACGACCTGGGTAGTGGTGGTGACTCTGAGCCAGACAAACGTAATAAAGAGAAGTTTGTAGAAGTGGGAAACTGTCAAGAATTCTTCCTAATAACTCTTTTAGGCAAGAAGATATCAGGGAGGCGTACCGCTTGAGAAACTTGAGAGTTTGAAAAAATAGTTGCTTACTTGGATACGGTTTAGTTTTCGTTTTAGATTGGTATTTGTGACTTTGACACATCTAAGCTTCAGAGATAAATATAGCTTATCGTGGAGATTTGATCTTTTGAATCGTAGCCAACTCAAGCTAAAAAGAGAGGATTATTATTCATTCAGAGATCCAAATATACTTGCAAGTTTATTATTCCCCATTGACTTGCACACATTTTGGACTTGGAAAAGAACAAAAAACAAAAACAAAAACAAAATTAAAAGAGTTTATTACAGAACCGGTTTGAAAATCTTTCACTGACCAGTTTTTAAACTGCACCATAGTTCTAATTTCTAAATCATATATGCACAAGGGACAAATGATAGGATTCATCAGTATGAACTGCCTTAAATACCCCTTGAACCGGGAACATCAATCCACTCGAGCTGTATCTGGACCTCTCCGCTTTCCACCTGCTGGAGCCTAAGGAACATATTCTGAAGAACCTTGCCTTGGTTCCACACAATGTGGCTCTCTTCAGACAAACAGTTTTGCCTGTTTGGCTGTATCTTCGTTATTATGGTTCCATTAGGAAGTTCTCCTTTGATCTTATAACGGGATTTAATGGCTTCAAGATATGGAGCAATGCTAAACTCTGCTTCACCCATCTTATCATCCATCGACAACAAGTCCTTGTCATATACCGTCTGCGTTATAAACAAGAATGTTTCATAAAGCTGAAACTACCTCATTCGATTTTAATGTTCATGTTTTATAAAATTTTAGGATGACTTACAAGTTTAACAGATTGATTCGGATCAGTCACAGAAAGAGTCAATTCTTCGTTCCATTCGGGGTTTACATTGTGTTTCACCACGCGGGTTTTCAGCTTCTGTATCAAGCAAACAGAACTCAGACCATCACACAACTAAAAGATTTGGATTAACTGATTAAGTAAAAGATAAAAAAGAATCAAGAACTGTCACAATGCCTTTAGAAGGAAAACATAATAACTTAAAAGAATACGTATCACATCAAATTTCAATTATTTCGTAGTGGAAACAGAGCATTGATGTTGACAACAAGCAGAGTGATTGGTTGGTTTAGAGTAAAAGACTATCAATATTCCTATTTCATAAAGTTAATAAGGACCCACAAATATAAGCATGATCACATGTCTTCTTGTCCAATTTGGTTGTATACAAATCGACAACACTAGCGAAGAAAAAAGATATTCAATTCAGTGACTTCATTTTAGAATTAGGTTAAGCAAGATTTAAGACACCGTAACTACTAGTCCACCACTTTTCAAACTTACATTAAAAAAGGTAAAGTCAATACTTAAATAGACTACACACACTAGTGATGAGTGAAAAATTAGTGTATACTATGAAATGTAAACCCTCTAAACACCTAAATCTCAGTTCTTGGTGAATTATGTTGGAGATCTATAACATCAAGAATCAATAATCCACTCTTTTTCTTTTTCTTTTTTGAAAGAATGTTAAATTATTCAAATAAAAAAAACATTGTTTACATCAAGTGCTTCATTGTGATCAAGCTTAAAGAATCCACTGTCAAATATCAAAAGACCAAACTGAGTTCTCACTACACGGATCATTTTATCCCTTTTCATTACCACCAACAGTTTAAGATTAACAAAGAGATGAGAGATTCGAACACATGCATCAACAGATTCAGTTTAAGAAGCTCAAAACTGAAGTAAAGAAGCCAAAATCGTTTTCTTTGTACCTGTTTTCCTGAATGAACAACGACGTATGGATCGCTGCTCCTGCTAGGCGTATCTCTAATGGCGAGATTCACACCTCTCTTGACATGAATTCTTATCAGACCCAATAAATTCTCCATAGTTCTTTCTTTTTTTAAGGAAAAAAAATGTTTCTTCTTCTTTCTTCGTCTCTCGAGTGAGTACGAAACTATGGTTTTGGGAATATGGAAAGTTGAGATGAGATTTTTTGTATTTTATAGAGGCAGTCTTCGGTGGAGAGAAGTCTCATTTGGTATACAAATCAACTAAGAGTTATTTGATTTTTAATTATTTACGTAAACGCCAATCTTTCTTTATCCATTGACTAACGAAGAGTCATAGATTATTATTTTCTTATTCTTTCTCGTCATCAAATATTTTAAGACACAGAGAACAAAATCAATAATCATTGAACAATATCCACTAATGCCGTGTTTTTAAAAAAAATATACTGGACGGTATATGTTTTTTTTGGATAAAAATTGTTAAATTCTATGTTTAAAAAGGATGATAGAATATTTAAGATAAAATGAAGTTATAAAAGAAAAAAGAATATTCAAGATAAAAATGATATAGGATAAAGAGATTCAGAACTAATACTTCTAATTCGCCTAGTTAACTTATTTATAGTAGATGAATCTAAAATCTTTTTTAAAAAAATTATATGGGATTTTTTTAAAAAGTGTTTTGGTAGAGTTTTAAAATAGATACGTCCAAATCAAAGTATTTTAATTAGAGTAAATTTAGAAAAATAACTTCAACTAAGATTTTATTTTGAAAAATACACCTTTTTTTTTAACTATACTTATTCATAGATTAAATGACTAAATTAACCTAATTAGAAATTTATGATAAATTTAATATTTAACTTAATTTTTATATAAAATTAAAATCAACAAAAATAAAAGACATCTAATTATTTTTTATATATTTCATTTTAAATCATGCAACATGTGATGTTGGTTGGAATTTCATATTTTTCTTTTTCTTTCAACTTCTTCATTTGAGGACCAAGATGCATGTTAATTTTTTTTATAGGCTAAGTTTTGTTTAGATCTAAATTGTGAAAAATTTATGATGGATTTAAAAGTTTTAGTTAAAAAAAGCTTGACAATACAAAACATGAAAGGGTTTGATGCATTATGTTAATATAAAACCAATAAAATGATTTTTGTTAAAGATAAATTTGAAATATTTTTAAAATTATATAATTGTAAATTTTAAAATATTATAATTATAATTATTTTCTTATAGTATTATTTTATTCAAGCTATTATAATAAAAATAATTTTGAATTCAAAATCTATTTATTAAATTGGTGGTCAAAATTTCCTTACTACATATAGTTAACTGTAATTTTCAAAAATAAAATAAAAATAGTATATATTTCAAATTTCAAATCTTAATTAGGGTATTTTAATAATTATCCCAATTAATTATTTTTCATCTAAAACAATTTTGTTTCGAAAATTGATGTTATTATAAGAAATTATAAATGATCTTTCTAATAAGAATAACATACATAAACTTAAACTTATGAAGATAAAATAGTTTACCACACTCAAATAGGTTTTAATAATATACATTAAGTATACATCTAAAAATAATTTATCATCATAAGTTTTAAAATTTATAAGAATTAATAAGTACAATCTAGCTACAATGATGAAGATGAATTAAAAAATGATATTAGAAGCATTTGAAAGTATTTAGAAATATAAAACTTACCATTTTGTCTCCAACAATTTATAATTTTAGAACTCAAATATAAAAATAAGCATCACTAAGATTTTCTGATATAATATGTAAAATTAGAAATATAAACAGTATTAAGATTTTAATTTTTAATAAAACAATATGGTAATCATATATAGTGTATTAAATTAGCTATATATGGATAAATTTATCTAATTATTAATTTATATTATTGTTGGGATAATGTATTACATAAAAGTTTCAAAAATTATTATCTTATTTATTTTATTAAAATTTGTTGATTTTTATATTAGTTCGACTTGAGACCCAATAATTTTTCTATAATTTAGGTTATCCTAAAACCTATTTTAAAATTCTTAGTAAATTTATTATTTATATTTACTATTAATTTATATAATTTTTACTGTATTTTAATTTGGACTTAATTAGTTGACCTCTTCTTGTTTTGGTATTTCGTTTTAAAGTTTACCTTTTACTTGTTTTCTTATAGTAATATATTATGCATCATTCTAATTATAGTCAAGTCAAAAAAATTAGAACTGATGAAAGTAGAAGACTGGAGGGATTTGAGAAAGCTTTGGCCCAATTTGTAGTGAAACCAATTTTAAGTCTCTAAGAAATGAAAGCAGTTTGTGCACACAAAAATGTATGGAATGGAAAAACCTTATTAGTTAAAATAGTAAAAATTCTATAAATAATAATGTTAGGATTTTAAAAGTTTATTTATTTACAGTGTTATTAATTAATTAATAAATTAACATTTATTTATTTATAGAAAAATGGTTTAGTCCATAATATTATTAAAGTTTTTTTTTGAAAATTGATATTATACTAGAAAATTGAAATGAATCAACCAAAAAATGAAATACACAAATTTAAAATCATGTAACTAAAACTGATTGTCAAAATGTATAATAAATAATAATAAAAATCCGTAATGATGAATATAAAATTATAAATAATATTAAAATCCATTTGAAAGCATTTGGAATACAGAATCATTATATTTAAAACTTTTTATAATTTCATATTCAAATCTGAAAGATAAACAGTACTCATAGTTTTGATACAATAAGAATAAAGTTATAAATAAAAATAAAACATTAATGATATCTGAAAATATTATTCTCATATTTTAATATATTATTTACTTATATATACATAAATTTATTCTCATATTTTGGGATTATATTCACATATGAGTTTCAAAAAAACTATCTTATTATTTTTTCAAATTTTGTTAATTTAATTTTGACTTATAATCAGAAAATTTTATTATTTTATAATGAGTATTAATTTCTTAAATAGTAATTTATAAAAGTTTGACTATAGCTGGTTTAAAATATTCTTACAATAAAGAAAAATTTGTGTATAGGTGTATTTTACCTACTATTTGTTGTATTTGAGTGAAAGGCAGATCTAGGTATGGATAAGGGTGGTCAGGTGATACTCTTTTAAAATAGATAATATCAGTTGAAGTTATATTTTAGTGCAGACAACAGCTCAATTGGTTAAAAATTTGATGTTTTGACCCTTCCAACTCAAGTTCAAATCTTGATATTGCACTTTTTTAAATAATTTTGTTTAGTTTTATTGGGGTTATTTTTATTTTCATATGGACTTATAGCCGAATTTTGTTTGTCTTCCTAATTTGGCTATAAATCTATATAATACATATTAATTATATTTAACATAACAATTAACTAATTAATTTTTTTTGATCCGGATAAAAAGATTTGCTGAGTTCGCCACTGATCTGAGTTACCAAGAAACTCATTCGACTTGGTGATGAAGCTAATTAGAATTAGAAAATGCTTTAGTTACGGCAGTTGCCACGCCAAATTTGGATTTGAGATCATTATTTAGTACGGCACTTGCGTTGGTTCCTTTTGTTTTTTTCCTCTATTTCCATCCATTCATGATTTTCCCTATTTGAGTCTACTATTTTTGACCCGAGAAAAAGAATTTTTTCTATGAGCTTTCAGTATTATTAAACCATATTCATCATTGGATTCTATTTGTATTCTTAAACTACTAATGATATAAAAAAGAAAATGATTTTTTCGTGCCAATTTGTTCAATTCAGATATTCATTAGAAAGCCTCTTAACACATATTTGTCTATAAATTATATTTTTATTTAAACATTAAAATGAATTAAATAGCTAAATCATGATAGAATATTAGTATTATATAGATTAAAGCTGTGTTTAATAAGTTTACAAATTTGGATGCTTGATTGGTTCAGCGGTTGGTGGCGGTTAGTAACAATCATAAAAATCACCGCATACTGCTTCATACCGCTTTATACCGCAAAAAATCAAAAGCTGTTTTCCGCCAGCGTTTGCGGTT
>KE154771.1:78040-95302 GCA_000411075.1 Sisymbrium irio | reverse complement strand
GAGGCATCTGACATGGTGTTAGCAGATGATAATTTCAGCACAATTGTTGCTGCTGTTGGTGAAGGCAGGTCTATCTATAACAACATGAAGGCTTTCATCAGGTGAGTCTTCTATTGTTACATACCTCCTCATATCGGTGGCTTGGGTTACATCATACATATATTGATCCTATAAATATGATGAAAAAAAGGTACATGATCTCTTCCAACATCGGTGAGGTTGCATCGATATTCTTGACAGCTGCTCTCGGAATCCCAGAAGGCATGATCCCAGTTCAGCTTCTGTGGGTGAATCTCGTAACAGACGGTCCTCCAGCCACAGCTTTGGGGTTCAATCCCCCTGATAAGGATATCATGAAGAAGCCTCCTCGCAGGAGCGATGACTCGCTTATCACTCCATGGATCCTCTTCCGCTATATGGTATGCAAAAACACATTTTTCTCACTTGTTCATCTTCTGGGCCTCATTATAAACTCTAGACTGATAATGGGTAACCTACCTACAGGTGATTGGTATGTATGTGGGAGTAGCAACGGTGGGAGTATTCATCATATGGTACACACACGGCAGCTTCATGGGCATAGACTTGAGCCAAGACGGTCACAGCCTTGTGAGCTATTCACAGCTTGCTCATTGGGACCAATGTTCTACATGGGAAGGCTTCAAAGTCTCTCCATTCACAGCTGGCTCCCAGACTTTCTCGTTTGACTCAAACCCGTGTGAGTATTTCCATCAGGGAAAAATCAAAGCGTCGACACTCTCCCTCTCGGTGTTGGTGGCCATTGAAATGTTCAACTCCCTAAACGCACTCTCAGAGGACGGCAGCCTTGTGACGATGCCACCGTGGGTGAACCCGTGGCTGCTCCTGGCAATGGCAGTCTCATTCGGGCTACACTTTGTGATACTGTACGTGCCATTCTTGGCTCAGGTGTTTGGGATAGTACCGCTGAGCTTGAACGAGTGGCTGCTGGTGTTGGCTGTGTCGCTTCCGGTGATCCTGATAGATGAAGTACTCAAGTTTGTAGGAAGGTGTACCAGTGGCTACCGTTACTCAACTCGCACTTCGTCCGCTAAGCAAAAGGCGGAGTAAGAAGGAATAAAGTAAAGCATTATTATTAGACTGATAGTTTTAGCTGAAATTCACTTTGTTGCTTAACTCAGCGTCGTTGGTCATCAAATTTTCTAAACGATAATTTTTGGTTGGATAAAAATGTTCTAACTTTGTTCTCATTTTGGTTCATGGACGGGTATCAACTTTCAGCACACCCCGAAATAGAGATGAATGTTTCAATCAACTAACCTTCATTGTTTTGTTTCTTTACTTGTATAATAGCAGAACAATTTAAGTTTTCGTTGAAATAGTTTAATTTTGATTGATTTTGGGAACAAGCTCAGATCGTGGATGATCTTCATCCAATCAGAGATACTTAGGAACACGAAAAATAGGCAGAGGATTTAGAAATTCTCAGCATAAGCTTTGATAAGATTTAACATAATATTGGCAGACGAAACAGCAGAAAACGAAGCTAAACTCGTGAATTTACTTTGGCTAATCAAATGGAAACACACACACAGATGTCAGAAACAAGATATTCCCCTACACTTTCAGATCCCCAAACTCTCTTAACCCTAATTCCCAAAGCAACGATTAGCCGCCGAACCCGTACAAAGTACGTCCTTGCCTCTTCAAAGCATAGACGACATCCATGGCGGTGACCGTCTTCCTCCGGGCGTGCTCGGTGTAGGTGACTGCGTCACGGATGACATTCTCGAGGAAGATCTTGAGGACACCTCTGGTCTCCTCGTAGATGAGACCGCTGATACGCTTGACTCCACCTCTACGAGCAAGACGACGAATGGCAGGCTTGGTGATTCCTTGGATGTTGTCTCTCAGAACCTTCCTGTGACGCTTTGCTCCTCCCTTTCCCAATCCCTTTCCTCCCTTTCCTCTTCCTGACATCTCTCCTCACACAAGTTTCAACTCAAGATTCTCCAAAGATCTGAAATAGCCAAAACCAACACAAATTCATTAGAAAATCAAACTCTATTTTTAGCTTCCAGTAAGCGAAAACGATACGAAACCCTAGATTCCCAAATCAATTGAAATTGACAAATCTAACAAACTTCAATATTTCTCAGAAAATGCAAGAGAACGACAAAAACCATATTGATTTTGAGATTACTGAAAATCTTTACGAGGGAAGCAAAAAAAACTCAGCGTATAAAAACAAAACCAACAATAGCTGAAAATCTAAGAATGCCCTTGAGAATTTACCAATCGAGTGTAGTTTCGCTTATAGCTTTGATGGAACAAAAGGAAAGGGAGATTGATATATATAAAGGAGGCGCCTACCCACGACACAAATTGTGACCGTTCGATTTTATCTTCTTTCAAGGGCCAGAGATTGCGATCCGCGTGAAAGTTTTGGAACAAATATTGTACGTCGATTATAAAATATCGACGGTGGAAGATGGCTTCCTTTAGCTAAAGTAGGATTCTGACAGAATGAAAACGCCACGTCACGTCAGTCGAAGTATTTTTGTTTGTTCATCATTTTACCGTTTCTCTCTCTAGTGTTTTTTAAATATCCTACGGTAAAATTAAAACTAAGGCCACAAGCCCATTTGTAATCATAGGCCCAACTAAAAAATAGCAAAAACCTCACGTGGTAGACAATAGCCTGGACACGAAGTTGCATGCAGTGCCCCACGTGTTGAGCTCACCGTCAAGAGAGATCTTATGTATTTGCAATAGACGGAGGCTTCAGGAAGAGCATTTTGAGCATTGTGATTGTGAAAGACCGGAATCGGATTGAGGATCACAAGGATTGAAGAAGAATGGCGTCCAATATCATGAGACCAGCGTTTGCCTACACGGTTGTGTACGTGAAGGACGTCGCTAAATCCGTAGAATTCTACTCCAGAGCCTTTGGTCACAACGTCCGTCGTCTTGACGAGTCACACAGGTTTTCTATCTTATAATCTGTTAGTTCTTTTATAGATAAAAGTACAAATGTTTGGATCATAAATGAAAACTCTATATGATCTAGTCCGATCCGCTGACTAAGCAACGGCTTAAGGCCTCAAGATTTCGCAAAATTTATGGAGCCACTAAAAGACAAACAAACAAATATTATAGATTCTGTCATTTCTTCTTCGTTTAAAATTTTTGCCCATTTAGGGAAAGAAATTGATACAATATATATATACACACACAGGTGGGGGGAGCTGGAGAGCGGGCAAACGACGATAGCGTTCACACCGCTTCACCAGCATGAGACGGACGACCTGACCGGTAAAGTTCAGTCTACTCAATCAGCCCGTGAGAGAGCACCCATCGAAGTCTGCTTCTGTTACCCTGATGTTGATGCGGCCTTCAAGGTTGTTTCATTGAACTCAGTCTCTAATACAGTTATATATATGTGTTTATGTACGTCGTCGACCTTATTCAATTTGTGTTGATATGAGCGAAATGGTGCTTTATGTAGAGGGCTGTGGAGAATGGTGCGGTGTCAGTGAGCGAGCCGGAGGACAAGGAATGGGGCCAAAAGGTTGGATACGTTCGAGACATTGACGGAATTGTTGTACGTATCGGAAGCCACGTTAAGTGAATACCATATAAACAGAGACTAGATCACTGAACATGATCATTAACTATAATATATATCTATGCCTACAAATAATACAGGATACTATGGTATTTTTTTTTCTTTTTGTGGTTAGTGAATACTAATCTTTCCAAAAAAAGAAAAATTACAATGTGTCCTGCCTAGACCCACAAGTCTCATTTTGGTACTCTTGTTTATATATCATATCACCAAGTATATGAAACAATCGGGAAAAAAAAACAACCGGACCTTTTGTGATTCAGTCTCATGTGCGTCTGAATATGCATCATTTGTTCTAAATTGTCATCGTTTCACTTTTACCCGATCATAAAATCCCTTAGATAAGTTCAGGGTTTTCTCTAGCTATCAAACTCTTAATCTTTGAATGGTTCCACAGGACCACAGCTCAACAAGTTAAAATAAAACAAAAACAAAAAGGCTATAAAGTTATTTTAAACTTTTTCTTTTTGTCTTTTTATAGTCCTATATATATGTGTGTGTTGCGAGTACTTCTTCGCCTCCAAAGTGTGACGGGCAGGGGCAGCCTGTCAAAGTAAAAGCTAAAATCAATAATGCAATGCGTATTTTGGTCTCTGTAACCAAAATTAAGTGATCGGTTTTGTCTTTTAAACAATAATTGACGACACTCTATTTGTGATCACCCGATAGTCCAACCGGTTCCCCCAAAAAGGTATCCTATATATAGAAGTCGAATTCCACTTATTTTTTTTCTATTATTTGCCGGCTAAACATCTTGAATTGTACCATTTCTTTTTGTTGGCAAAAGATGTAACAATTAAACATACAAAAATCCGTTTCTTTTATAAGCTTTGTATATTAAACACCAAAGAAAACTTAGACCACCTTTAACGGTAGGTTGAGGAGAAACATCCGCCTCTATACTAAGAGGTTTCAGAACCTCTCTTTCAGAACCTTTTATAACAGCTATTCATTTGTTATTAGTTTATATTAAAAATAATAATATTAAATTACTGAAACACTTAAGTTTATATACCCAACCGTCGGTCATGCTCTTACATTTCTTTCCACGAGTCACGACCGAAAAAACCTTTAACCAAAACTACTTATCTCGGGCAGAGAGTAGGAGTTTTGTCCACTTAGTGTAAAATGTAAATAAACTAACCAATTCTTGTTTTATTATCACTTTACTATTATTTCTTGCTAGTCTTGCTTAATGTTTTCACTAGAACATGCGACAGAGAGAAAAAAAAAGCTGAAAAGGAAACTAGGGGCTGTGGGCGAGGAATAATTTAGCAGTACTCTGTTACTCTTCTCTCGTGAAGAAAACAAAAAGGAGTGGCTACACAACATCCATACCTTATTTAACACATGCGTTTGGACCAATCGAAGCAGACCAATAGCATCAACAATCATGAAACTTTGAAAAATTACCTCAACGACTGTCATAAATACGATGAAACAACCGACATGGCATGAGTAAAATAATTGCGTATTGCCCCAACTTTTTTTTTTCAGCATGGATCCGAGATTTCTACAATATAAATTTAAATACTACATGTTTTGGTTGGTTTTGAATCTTTTTATCATCACTGAAACCAGTAAAACACACAAAATTTATACACCTGTTCCTTTTCGGTTTAATAAGCTGGTATATTTTTGTTAATTTTGTTGGTCAACATTGTGTTAAATTAGAAATATATAATAAGCTTTATATAAAATAAAGACATCACCAAGTACAGCATCTCTAATTAAAATCTCGACGACTGAAGTGGCCCATAAAGCTCTCATTACCATTACCTACTTCCTAATTCTCCATATGTCTTTCTCTCTATATCTCTTACACGCTTTATCGGAGAAGTGATACAATATTTTATTCATTATTTTGTCCATCGGAAAGATGATTACTTGGCGTCGCAAATATTTCATTATCATCTTCTTCACACTGATTTTCCATGGGCGTCTTGGATATTCCGACAATAATAAACTCCACGAGGCCGAAGGTAAACTCTCTAAATACACTTCAAAGTCCACTTCTTTTTCTCTTTAATCGTTTCCAACTGTGAAAATCGAACAAAAGATTCGTCCTTTGTCTTTGGTCTCTCGTACGTTTACGTGTATACATCTCTATCGCCTTCTGGGTATTTCTTGAAATTTGGAAAGCATACCACTTTTCCTAACCTTTGATGTTGCTTTTATTTTTGGAATTGGAATTGGGAAGTGAGAGCACTGAAGGAGATAGGGAAGAAGCTAGGGAAGAAAGACTGGGACTTCAACAAAGACCCATGTAGTCGTCAAGGCAATTGGGTTGTTACCACTTACACATCCAAAGAGTTTGAGAGTAATCTCACTTGCGATTGCTCCTTTCTTCCTCATAACTCATCTTGCCATATTATCAGAATGTAAGCTTCTTCTTCTTCCTCTGCCTTATCTTCTTTATTTCCTTTTTACCCATTTTTGGAAGATACAAATATCTTTAGTTCTATATTGATGTCGGTGCCTAGTCATGTACTTTGGTATTGATCATCACTAAAAACCAGTAAATAAATAAGGAAGTTTGAGGCTTTCACGGTTAAAAGTGCTTTCTCGTGAAGTACTTAGGAACTGAAGCAGTTCATTTATTTTACTTTTTAGCTAAACGTGGAAATATAAGCTAACACGGTAGCGATGAGTTCATGGTTACAAAAAGCACTAATTGCTTCCTTGGTGAGTAGGTTGTAGAATGTAGATTAAATTATGTTTTCATTAACTGCACTACGCACGCGCTTTAACGACAGCCGCTAACTATAAAAATATGATATAAATATGTTTATAGTTCTACCAACTTACTAAATTAAAGTCTGAAGTTTTAGTTAGATAACATGATTTAAAGCATATAGGTTTTATGACGATTAAAGAGAGTTAATCAAGAAGAGTTTTGGTGGATGTGCAAAACACTTTGTGAACTAAAGAAGATTAGAACGCTTATTAGATTTGGTGGATGTGCAGAACACTTTGTGAACTAAAGAAGATTAGAAAACTTATTAGTTTGGTTTGTCTCTTTGTGACGACAAGTTTACTTGCCAGACTGGACAAGGGCATGGCTGCGGATCTTTGACTGATCCGTTGACTATGTATTATTAGCTAATGAAAAAGATGCAAATTAGAATAACGCGTTTACTTTCGATTTTGTTTGATAACTAGAGCTTTCAAATTAAATCGATGAAGACCAAACAAAAATATTCAACATTTCAATAACTTACCTCAAATTAACGAGATTATGTTAGGGTCAATCTGTGGGTAAATCGAAATCATGTAAACCGGGTTTAACGTCATACCCGGTTTATTATTCTCAAATTTGTTTTCTTTTGTTTGGTTCGCAGAGCTTTGAAGTCGCAGAACTTAACAGGCATTGTCCCTCCAGAGTTCTCTAAGCTTCGTCACCTCAAAGTTTTGTAAGTCTTCAAAAGCACAACAAAAGACTTCAGCTTTTTCATACTTCTCTTACAGTCTGAATTATGGATTTGGTTCTTAACACATACAATATGGTGCAGAGACCTTAGCCGTAACTATCTGACTGGTTCCATTCCAAAGGAATGGGCTTCTATGCGCTCATTAGAAGATTTGTAAGATGTATTTTCTATCTTGCTTCTGCAATGAAGTGAAAATATGAATCACTCGTTAACTGTTGTCTTTGTGGGGTTTGATGATGTACAAACACAGATCTTTCATGGGGAACAGATTGTCTGGTCCATTCCCGAAAGTCCTAACCCGCCTTCCAAGGCTCACAAACTTGTAAGTTGTTTTGTTTTACATTACACCTTTTTACACTTCGTTTTGAGTCAGTATTAGACATTGATCAAACTTAGCCTGAAAGTTTTCTGGTCATGCTTAAAAAACATTGCTTTATGATTATAGAGTTTCAGAGTGATTTATGTATTTGAAATTATGCAGGAGCCTCGAAGGAAATCTGTTGTCAGGACCAATCCCTCCTGAGATAAAAAAGATGACTCATTTGGAGAAACTGTAAGTTTCTTTTCTCTCCTTTCATCTTAAAATCTTTATTGGCTGTTCCTGGATATCTAAAGTTATTATTTGTCCTTCACATAGATATTGAACAACCACCTCAGAATTGATTACCACATGTAATGTAGTAATGTCTTCTCACTCGTCATGCACAGAAAATATCAAAAAGACATGTCTGGAAATTTGGCGTGTTATCATCAATATCTTAAAACATCTTCTCTGTTTTTTTTTGCTTCAGTCATCTTCCTTCAAATGCTTTCACTGGCCGTTTGCCGGAAGAACTTGCATCGCTCAAGAACTTGACTGATATGTAAGAGAATCTAGTATTGGCAATATGGTTGATAATGACAAACAACAAATAATCAACTTTAGTCTTTGTTGGATAATCTCTATTATATAGTATTAAATTATTGTATTTGTGTGATTCTAGGAGGATAAGTGATAACAACTTCACTGGCCGGATACCAGATTTCATCGGCAATTGGACAAGAATAACGAAACTGTACTGCTTTCCCATAAGCACTTGTATGTTCTCAAGAAAGACATAAAACCAAAAATATGACTCGTTTCTTTTTTTGCAGGCAGATGCATGGTTCAGGTTTGGATGGTCCCATACCTTCCATTATTTCTACCTTGACCAGCTTAACCGACCTGTAAGCCATTGACAAAACCAACTTCTTTTCATATTGGCTTCCTCGTCAGCCATTAATCATCATAGTTTTTCTTTGGTGGGCTGTGATTGACAGGAGGATTAGCGACTTAGGAGGCAAACCGTCTTCTTTCCCTACGTTGAATACTTTGGAATCTATCAAGACACTGTGAGTTAAATTAAATAAATAAATAATGTGTGTTTTATATGCAATTTTGATAAGTTTGCTAAATAACGTTTTCATTCAATCTCAAATGTAGGATATTGAGAAGATGCAATTTAAATGGCCCAATTCCTAAGTATATTGGGCAGCTGAAGAAGCTTAAAACACTGTAAGTCATGTTTATACGTTGACAAAAGTCGAGCTTCAGCATTAATCATATTTCCTTGAGATTGAACTTTGTGTGTTTTACTATGTAGTGACCTCAGCTTTAATCTCCTAACTGGTGAGATTCCGTCAACATTTGAAAATATGAAGAAAGCCGATTTCATGTGAGTACGACACTAAGGGGAAAAAGAAAATTAGCTTAGATTATTCTTCCTAATCATGAAAGCATTTCTAATCTTTTCTTTCAGTTATTTGACAGGAAACAAGCTGACAGGAGCTATTCCAAGCTACTTTGTTCATAAAAACAAAAACGTGTACGACACCATCTTAAAACAGATTTTTGCATCTCTTTCATTTATTTCTGCTATATTTCCATTTTACCATCTTAAAACAGATTTCAAAAAATGTATTTGTTCTTCTTGATGTGCAGTGATGTTTCTTACAACAACTTCACCGATGCAAGTTCAGTTCCCCAGGGTCATTGTGGCGAAGTTACTTCGTAAGTTAACACTCTTATATTCAGAATAATTTGTTCATACAATCATACCTTTGGGGGAAACAGCAATGTTTTTCTTCAATTTGTAGGAATTGGGTGGAAAGCTTCTCCAGGGAGAATAAAGCGTAAGAAACCGTCTCTCTACATATAAATGTAATTTGATTTATGCTCGGTAATGGTTTCTTACATGTTTGTCCTATAAATCATGTGTTTTCCCTCTGAATTTGATGTTCAGACACAAGGATTCATCCTGTTATCTTCAGCACCTTCCCTGTCTTCATCCTAAGAGAGATCGTAAGCATTTATTTCATCATAATTATATTAATAGGTGGAATAGATGAGGATCAGATCATTGTTCTTGATGAAAAAAATGAAATTTTCTTGTAGCTAAATATAAGCTGTTCATAAACTGCGGAGGAGGTGAATTAAAGGTGGATAAAGGAATAACATATGAGGCTGACCAAAATTCCAAAGGTGCTTCGATGTTCTTCATTGACCCTGACAATCACTGGGCGTATAGCAGCACCGGGAACTTCATGGACAATGATGATGATGCTGATGATTACATTGTGCAGAACACATCCAGATTATCAGTTAATGCTTCGTCTCCCAGCTCCGAGCTTTACAGGACAGCTCGAGTCTCTCCTTTATCGTTGACTTACTATGGACTCTGTCTTGGAAATGGGAACTACACTGTCAAACTCCACTTTGCTGAGATCATCTTTACGGATGACAAGACATTTTACAGTCTCGGCAAACGCTTGTTCGACATTTATGTTCAGGTATGGTTATAGAATCAATAGTCGTTTCTCTTACGCTGTAGAAAAATGTAAACCATAACATGTTGTGTTCTCACTCACTTCTCTGAACTCAGGATAAGTTAGTGATTAAAAACTTCAATATTCAAGAAGCAGCTGGTGGATCCGGTAAGCCAGTCATAAGATCGTTTCTGGTAAATGTAACGGAGCATAATCTGAAGATAGGCTTGCGATGGGCTGGAAAAGGGACAACAGGCATTCCAATTAGAGGAGTTTATGGTCCTATGATATCAGCTATATCAGTGGAACCCAGTAAGTTCTTCCTACTTACACAAATTGTTTGCACATTTAAATGGATTATGGAATCTCATTGACGACGGTCTTTGCTTGTGTCAGATTTCAAACCTCCGGTACATCATGACAAAAAAGAGATCATGCTAGAAGCAGGGATACCTGTTGCAACATCACTTCTTTTATTGATCTTATTTGGTATATTTTGGAAGAAAAGGCTTGACAAAAATGCTATTGACAAAGGTATGAGCTTTAGTTTTCTTATGGTGTTTTTAGAATCTATGTATGTATGTGTTCACATGGCTGATTATTACTTTTAATGTTTACTGTTTCTTTAATTTCGATTTTTCTATGACTGAACAGAGCTAAGAGGTTTAGATCTTCAAACTGGAACTTTCACTCTACGACAGATAAAAGCAGCCACCGATAATTTCGATGCAACATTGAAAATTGGTGAAGGTGGATTTGGCTCTGTTTACAAGGTAATTCACTTGTGTTCTTCAGCTTTCTTGTGAAAAGTTTTACAGTAAAACTAGGGGTTATGTACATTTTGGAAGAGACATTACAATTTGGTCCTAATTCCAATTTGTTGGTGCAGGGTGTATTGTCAGAAGGAAAATTGATTGCAGTCAAACAATTGTCTGCAAAATCAAGGCAGGGAAATCGCGAGTTTGTAAATGAAATAGGAATGATCTCAGCTCTACAACATCCAAATCTTGTGAAGCTATATGGATGTTGTGTTGAAGGAAACCAATTGATATTGGTGTATGAGTATTTGGAGAACAACTGTCTATCTCGTGCGCTCTTTGGTATGTTTATTTGTTTTCCGAGTTTGCAACTGCGGAAGTATACAAACCATGAATGCTCTAAATCTTTGCGTGCGAAATTCTCTTTTGCAGGAAAAGATGTGAGTGCTAGACTGAACCTAGACTGGTCAACGAGGAAGAAGATTTGTTTGGGGATAGCTAAAGGACTTACATTTCTCCACGAAGAATCTAGGATAAAGATTGTACACAGAGATATCAAGGCAAGCAACGTGTTACTCGATAAAGATCTCAACGCTAAAATCTCTGACTTTGGTTTGGCAAAGCTGAACGATGATGGAAACACACACATCAGCACTCGTATTGCAGGAACTGTGTAAGACTCCTTTTCACTCATAAATAAGCCCAAGCAGAGAATTCTTTTGAGGATAAAATTTTCTTGAGATATTTCATTTGCGTTGCAGAGGTTACATGGCTCCCGAATACGCAATGCGTGGTTACTTGACTGAAAAAGCGGATGTTTATAGCTTTGGCGTCGTTGCACTAGAAATTGTAAGTGGAAAGAGTAACACAAACTTTAGGCCAAGCGAGGAATTCGTTTATCTTCTTGATTGGGTAAACATTCTCATATCTTTTATCCACTCGATCAATGATATCATAAACCAAAGTATGTAAGGTTGTTGCATCAAATACATGCAGGCTTACGTTTTGCAAGAGAAGGGATGCTTACTGGAGCTGGTTGATCCAACGTTAGCATCTGAGTACTCAGAAGAAGAAGCCATGCTGATGCTGAACGTGGCGCTGATGTGCACCAACGCGTCACCGACGCTAAGGCCTACAATGTCTCAAGTGGTGAGTCTCTTAGAGGGAAAGACAGCGATGCAAGAGTTACTGTCGGATCCGAGCTTCTCAACGGTTAACCCCAAGCTTAAAGCCTTGAGGAACCATTTTTGGCAGAGCGAGCTGAGCAGAACGCTTAGCTTCTCCACAAGCGGGCCTTGTACTGCCTCTGCCAATTCACAAGTTGATGTTGAGGAGAAGACTGGACTTTTGGGTTAACTTCTCTGTGTTCCAAATTCCTAGTGAGATTCGTAGAAGTGGTGAAGTTTTTATCTATACTTTGTTCAAGTGTATATATAGTTTAAGTTTTTTTAGCTCCAAACTGTGAGATGAAATTAGATTGAACACAAAGTGAGACGAAAGACTATACAAAAGAAATTTGCTTGCCATTAGATTCTCGCTACTCAACTTATATTAGCTATTTGCCTTGAAGAAACATTAAGTATTAGTAGCAATCAATTAGTTTTTAACTACAGGTAGTAAGTAACATGATATATAATTTCAGTAAACTGTAAAATACAAATCGAGCAGCATGTATCAGATGTTTTTTTCAACAACTTATATTTAAGCTACAATCCGTGATACATATATGGATTGATAAAAATGTTATAGACATCCTCTTAATCTGTTTCTCCGTTTCGTTGAAACTCTTTTGCAACATTATTCTTCTGTTTATAAAATAATTTTTGCAACATTCTAGATGGACCAAATATTATGCGAATTAATCTGGTCAAATCCTATTGTTTGCGACACCTGTCATAGATATTAGACCGACCCCATGTTTAGATATAAATTAGTAATACCATTATCTCTAAACGACACTCAGTCACTCACCAGCATTTCCATAGCGAGTGAACCAGTAGAAATTTATATGAACAAAAGAAAACTATCTAGAAAATATAAAATAATCGAAGAAAACTAATCAGGAAGTTATAATTTACTTCACGCGTTTGTCTTAAGTTTATGTGTTGATGCATAGTATATACGAATTTTGGCGGTTACTTCAAAAGTCACAAATAGTTGATAGTTTTATTAAACAAAACATCATGATACAAATATAAAACAGTTGTGTGGCCATTTCTTAACGATGTCGTGTGTTGGAAACAATGAAACCGACTTTGTTGGATAAAAGGTTAAATCGTACAAATGCAACAAAAATAGAAGTCCCTTAATATCATGGGGAAGAGTAAAATAAAATTACACTATGATTCGGGTTCAAGATTTAGTTCAAGATTTATTACTTTCACTATGTTTTTGGAACTTTTTAGCTCTACTTCGATTATTTCCAACTGGAATGTGTAGATATGTGTGTATCATGTATGTATCTGCACGTGTGAGGTATATGTGTGTAGTTTAAATTACAGGTACAAAAGATTAAGGAGTAAGCTTTTGCACAGATAGAAAAAGCTTAAGAGGGGAAAAGCTGAGGGGGGACGGTGCAATTAATTGACAAGGAATCAGATTCCCACACCACTAATGTTCTTACTTTTTGTTTCCTGTCCTTATCATTTCTTCCACGTTTTATTTCTATTATTACCATTAATTGATTTAATTTAACACTTAATTCTTCTTCATATTTTATTAGAAAAACACTTAATTCAACTTCATATTTTATCAGAAAAACACTTAATTCTTCTTTTATTTAACGATAACACTTACTACAAACCTAAAAGACAATAGTCTGTAAAACCTGTAAATCATTCTCTGTTTTTTTTCTTTTCTTAATGTAGCATATCGGATATTTCGGTTTAATTTGAAGCGTTCGGCTAATTTGTTTGGGAGAGTGGGTGGATCATTTGGCAGCGAGTTGTCCGCAAACTCATCAAGGATGAAACGTCCAAAACAAAGCTCATGTGAAAAAATGGTTCACACAGTGGCTTGCATGAATTATAACTCACGGCTGTAACTGCGCTAACAAGTCATGCCCGTAGCTCTATAGGCAATATCTCACTGTGGACGAAAATACTTGCCACTACAGTCTTTGGGGGTAATTCTTGCCTAATTAAGTTGAGTACCGTAGGGTTAAGCGACGAGAGTACTGCATGTTTAGCTAAAAGAGTAGACTCTTTTGTATAGCTTAATTTTGCTACTTTTGCAGTAGGATATTGGCGTCAGCGGCATACTGACTTACAATTGTGTAGCATTAATATCAAAAGGCTCCATAAAAGTGAAGGACCGTTCAAGATGTTAGTTATCAGTAATTATTTCTCGATTATACCATATTCGATCATGATGCGTGCAACTGTACTTGCGCATATTAATATAGACGAATTGAGCCCTATCCCAACTACTTTACACTATATGTTTCTAAATTACAAGTCAGTACGTACTCTATATGCGTGTTGCCAATAGATAAGTAACCGAGTGATTCTTGTCTCGTTAATTTTTTTTATAGTTAATTTGGTTATGGGTCAACTAAGAATTTACGATGAAAAATAACTACATTAACAATTAAACTAAACCGAAATTTTTTAAAAACAACAATATATATTCAACTGGATGGTTATATATGGTTTTATACGTAGAGTTGGCATGTTATTATGTTCTCTGCGTTTCTTTTTCTTAAAGCAGAAAACCAGAGATCCTTCGGCCATATCAGTGATATCATATCACACAATTAAGTTAACATGAAACACAGAAACACATTTTCCGAGAAAAAGTTAAGCAGGAAAAGTAACATAATCTCGAATGAGCATTTATCCAATTTAAAGGGCGAAAGAAGACGAAGAATGATAAGAGTATACATAATGGTTTGGTATATGAAAAGGTCGCCGTCGTGATGGATTCATGCATGAACGTCCTTTTATTAATTTTCCTCTTTTTGTTTATTGCAGAAAAAAAATTAAGATTATTCGCGGTGGAGAGTTTTGCCCCACTCGAAGCAGTGTGTTATAATAATGTTGCAAGTAGGCTATCTTTGGCGGTCCCTTTCTGAAAAAGAGGTTTCGCAATTTATAAACGAAACGAGAGTGATGACGTCAAAAAACAAAAACAAAAAACGAAACGAGTGATCAATGAAGAGATAAGAGAAAAGATCAAAAGGAGAAAAAGGAAAAGAGTAGAGAAAATGTAGAGACAAACTGCAAAATGTAAAGCTCTTTTAACAAGTAGTACGTTTTGCTACATAATTTGGCCCAATATATAAAAGTTGTAGTCACAAACGAGCGTCTCTTTTCACTTTGACAACCATATTTCATTATCTACAAGATCATCGGTGACGTTATATTTTCTTCCAGTACTTAAGTTTTAATAAAAATGTAGATAGGTAAAATCGTAAAACCAAATATGAGTTTCAACAAATTTCTTTTGTAATGAATGCGTTAGTCTTCATAAACTAAACATTCATTACGTAAACACACTAGAAAACAATAAGATAAAACATATACTTTCAGCTGTAATTTAAATCGTCAAGTTGTAACAAATCATTTTAAGAATGTTCGAGGACGATAATTACACCACAACCAGTTTAGTTTGTCCGACCCATCTGCTTAAACATACCTTGCCTTGTGGATCACCGGTCACCGGTCAATTGGGTAAAGATCGTTCGTTCATCAAATGTAGCATTACTACTTTATCGATATGTAAAATACCAAAGTTGTAAATACAAACACCTGCTATTTGCCTGATTTTTCTACTCTTTCAGATAATGATGCATTAAAAAACGCAGTAACAATTACTCCCCACTGTATAATAGACAAGATCCCACCAAAAGTGTAATAGAGAATGATGATGATATGCTTTAGATAGGGCATATGGGGCTCCCCAATTATATGTCATATATATTATATCTGATTAATTTTACCGATATACTTAAAATCCCTACAAAATAATAAAAGTCAGACATAAAAGGAAATTTTTTAAAAAGAGTCAAGTGATAACTTCCAACTAATTTCTTTCAGAAAAATAACCTTAAAATTTTTATTTCCAAAATATTCGATAATGGTTTATGAAAAAAATTATAAATTAAAAAATGTTTCTAAACTTATAGTTTGTGGGGGTGGGGGTTCTTTGAATAATAGAATTTTCTGGTCATGAGTTTGAAAAAAAAAGTAGAAAATACTCTCTCTATTATTTAAAGATAACTACTTTTTGGGTTTTGCACATCAATTAAGACACAATTATTATTCTATTCTGTTAATTAATTATTTTTATTTGTATACACTTTCTTTTGTCTCCCAACACTAATAACACACCATTTTTTCATATATGTGTCATTAATTTATTTTATAAAAAGGTCATTACATGTAGTGTAAAAAATCAATCTTTTGAAAAAAAACAAAAAAAAAATCCATTAAAAAAGAGAAAATAGTATTTTTTATTGGAAAAGAAAGTAAAAAATATTATATTATAGAATTCTGGTGGTGACTCAGGATTCTTCTTGGACCTTTTTTTTTTTTAAACTTGATTCTTCTTGGATCTTGATAGATGATTCGATGATATTCGTTTTAACATCTACATTTACTCTCTATAGAACCATCTTCTTTAACTAGTCACAAGAAACAACCAACAGTAAGAAAATTCGTGCTTTTACTAATAAAACCTTAATTGTTTTATACATAGAAAGAAAACATAAGATAAAGAACATACAGTAAGTTAAAGGAATACCATATATATTATTATATTTCTCTTTAACTACCTCGTGTAACTATTTGATGGGAGCAAAAACATGTTTTTATATAGATATAACCTTTCCGGTTTATAATTATATATAGTCATATTAAACACACAAGATAATATTAATTTTCTTCAGTTACATAGTAGACTCCATAATTTTTTTTCAAAACTTGAAACTCCATATACATCCATTTCATTTTAATTTTTTTTAAAAGATCTTTCACACAAATTAACAAAAAAAAATTCAAAAATTACTGCACATTTTATTCATACTATCGTTTGAACACTCTATAATTTGACTACACTAATTTCAAATTTTAAATTAAAAGGTCTCAACACATCAAATTCGATTAAATTAGATTTCTCTCCATTACGAACAAAAGAGTTTGATAATCTTTTCATACAACTTTAGTAGTTTCAAAATATTTCTTCCTCTATATATATATTTATTCCATAGACGTCTGGGAGCGGAACCTTATAGGCGAAGAAATGTCCCCACTCAAACCCTAAAAAAGGGAATCACAAATAAAATTACACATAGATGAACTATGGACGCGTATACTCATGAGGAGATGAGAGTGGGAATTATACAAATGTATAGAAATCATAAAAAGAACCAAAACTCCTTTTCTTTTTCTGGTTAAAAAAGCATTTTCTTTCCTTTAATTTGTCTTTGTTCTCCTTCTCTCTTCTCACTTTCCTTTTTGATTTTGTGCTCTTCGCGTTTCTCTTTGGTCTTCTTGCTTCCTCTCTTTCGTTTTGCCCTTTTATTTTTTGATTCCCCCACCAAGTTTTTCCTTGGAGTTCTTTCCCCTAAAGATCCATCAAACTTTATTAAAGAAGGAAGAAATAATAAAGGGTATAGAAGAACAATGGTTTTCTCATCCAATTGGTCACAGGTTTCACTTCTTTGATCTGCCATTACTAAATG
>KE154771.1:57281-77163 GCA_000411075.1 Sisymbrium irio | reverse complement strand
TACCCACCAAACCCTAACCCTAACCACCACCATGCCGCTGCCTCCAGTGGTCTTCCGGCGAGGCTTGGGGGATCCATGGCTGAGAGAGCGAGGCAGGCTAAGGCTCCTCCGCCGGAGGGAGCCCTAAAGTGTCCTCGATGCGACTCCATCAACACTAAGTTCTGTTACTACAACAACTACAATCTCACTCAGCCTCGCCACTTCTGCAAGTCTTGCCGCCGCTACTGGACACGTGGGGGCGCCCTGAGGAACGTCCCCGTGGGAGGAGGCTGCCGGAGGAATAGCAAAAAGGGTAAAAATGGTAATTCAAAATCTTCTTCTTCTTCGTCGAAACAGTCTTCTTCCACGGCCAACGCTCCGAGTTCTAGCTCAGGACAGCTACGGACAAACCATCAGTTCCCCTTTTTACCAACTCTTCACAATCTCACTCAACTCGGAGGTATCGGTTTGAATTTAGCTGCCACTAATGGCAACAACCAAGCTCACCAGATTGGTTCGAGTTTGATGAACGATCTAGGGTTTCTTCATGTCGGAAATGGACGAAACACTTTAGCTCCGATTACAGGGAACATTAATGACAATAACAACAACGGTGAAAACAGCCTAATGGCGTCTGCTGGATCGCTGAGTCAATTCGCTCTCTTCGATCCGACATCGGGCCTATACGCTTTCCAGAATGAGGGCAATATCGGAAACAACGTCGGAATATCTTTTTCCTCTACTTCCATGGTTGATTCTAGGGCATACCAGGCAGCCCCCGTCAAGATGGAAGACCAAACCAATTTGGTTAACTTGTCTAGACCGGTCTCCAGTTTGACGTCTCCGGGGAATCAAACAACCCAGTACTTTTGGAACAATTCGGATTTCTCGGGTCCTTCTTCTAACGATCATCACCAACTCTTGTGAAGATTTTGTGTTTTGTTGGATCATTAAGCAATGTATGTTACGACGTGGATGTTGATTTAAATGACTACGAACGGTCATGATCAAATGCATGCAGAGTACGTGTAACGGACGATGATCGTGGAGAAGTACTGATACAAACTAAAAGGTATCTTAATTAGAGTTTGTGGTTCTACAACTTAATCAGGTGTGTCATATAATTTGTTTGTATTGTGTGGGTTCGTAGTTAATCTGATTCTGAAGTTGCTATGTCTCTTAACGAATTCGTGTCATGTGTGTAACAGTCCATTTTATATACTTCAAAAAAAAAACTAAATCTCATGGAATATATAATGTTTTTCAGCTATTTCTAATATATACTTGATTTCCGTTTATAGGCTTGCCTGATCCCAAAACGAGCAGTGAACATTGCTCTTGATTTATCGTTTATTAATTGTAATTCAGAAAATGTTATAATATACTGTATATAGTAAAAGCTAAGGATCATTGTAAAGTGAAAAAGAAAGGGTTGCTGACTAATGAACTTGATCATACAAATCCGTGTCTCTCTGAATGCTACGCTTTAAAACTCCCAAAATACTCTTTTTCTCATATTTTTAGGAGCTTCTTTTTCCTTTACAGTCTTCTTGTACGAATCTGCGTGTCAGTCTGTTTTGTGTGGGTGCATGATCCTCCATAAATATTCCTTAATTAAACCTTTGCAAACATGAAACATGTATATACAATAAATCAGGAATACAAATTTCTGCATGGATCAAAAGCATACTTACGTATACTTTTCTTAATATATACTGTTAAACCAATAGCCAGATCTCCAAATATGAACGTACAAATTACATGCGACAATCAGAATCAAGCTAAAAGCAACATAGTTTAGAAATTCCATGTTAATTGTTAAGTATGAATTGCATTTACGGATAATGTATATGAGTGTAACTAGCTAGGGGGCGGACGCGAATATCTGTTGGTTCAGATGATTCTAATCAGTACTATAAGTGAATAGTAGGGTCTAATGTGACAACTTCGGCATCTGATTTACAATGGACGTTGCATTTGAACAGAAACATATGGAGATTTGCAATGAAAACAATAATTTTCCAATGATGCAAGATATAAAACGATAGAAAAAAAAGTGGAGAATATAATGGAGAAAACGTTAAACCAAGATTGACACGGAAAACAATGCGTGCAGAGATTTGTATGTCCTGACCTGGGGGACCCCACGACTTTTAATTTATGATAGTACCACTTTTTAACGGTAGGGTTAAAATCATTTGGAAATGCTTTTTTGACTACCCTTTTTCTTTTACTGGTGACTTTTTTCCTAAAATTAAACTGTGCGTAAAAAAAGGTATATACTACATGATATGGTGTTTCAAAAAAAAAAAACTACATGATATAAGACTGTTTTTATGTATGTAAATTACTGCTACGTTACCATTTTAGCATAAAATCCTCATAGTTTTTTTTTAAAAGCAAAAATCTTCATAGTTTTGAGCAAAAAAAAATAGTAAAAGATTGACATAAACAAAATACGAGCATTCCAATACTAAAAACACTCGCTCGTGGTAACATTTTTTATAAATCCTTAATTACGATACTACTTAACTCCCCTATCAGCCACCAAATTCCTCTTTTGACTTTCCGCTGTTTCAGAAGCAGTTCCAGCGTTTCTTTTAACATCAAATTCAGAACATCGAGCCTTAATTATCATCAGCATACACATCCTGATATTTAATGTGCTTCTCATGGTCATGTATGAGTGTCATAATTAGTGACATAAGTAACTCCTAACCTAAATAGAAACAACCAAAAACAAACATGAGATAGACAATTTTACAATACTTTACCAATCGAAGGAAATATATCCATGAGTGGTGGTAACTCAATAGTATTCTTGGATATGAGCGATGATGGGTATGATGAACGAATATTGCTAGTTTACACATTTGATTTCTCGAATCAGCCACATTCTGTTTCTTCTAGAGTTTCAAGTTGGGACAAGGAGGGAACAACGGGTGTGCCTACAAAGGGGAAATGATGGGCAGAACCGTTGCAATAACAAGATTGCATCCAGACAGTATGCAACTGCAAAGAATTTTAACAAGAGGTTCGGGTTCTCAGCAAACTACAACGTCCACATCTCGTTATGCTGCTTGGCTATTGTCCTGAAGCATGGTCACTGTGTATGAGTACCTACCAAACGGTAAACTACAAGATCAGCTTTGTCAGAAAACCAATTTATCTCCTTTGTCTTGGCTGGCTCGAACTCGGATTACAGCTCCAGAGCCCTCTGTTTCTTGCATTCTATAAAACCCGAAAGGATAGTTCACGACGATCTCAAACCTGAAAAGTACTTCTGGATTCTAAACTCATGTCCAAGTTATGTGTTTTGGGTAGCTGCAGGTTGACAGGTTACAGTGCTGTGAAACAAACGGCAATGACAGCCTGACAGGTCTAATCTAACACCTTCTATTGTAAGGGAACTGGAGCAGTTGCTTGCAGGTTAAAGAAGAGCGTGACTGCTGTGCCATCTTTCTACTTATGTCCCATCCTTCAGGTATGTTGGTGCATTGTTTATCTATACTTGAATAGAGTAACATCTTGTTGATTAGGATTTTGAATGTTAGTTTGCGTATTGCTCACTATCACTGATTCACTACCAAATTCACTTGGGATTAGCTCTACGTTGTGCAGGAGATAATGCATGATCCGCAGATTGCAGAAGATGGATTCAAATACGAAGGAGAAGCGATAAGATCATGGTTCAGAAACAGACACGAGACCTCTCAAATGACCAATCTGAAGCTAAGTTTTGGTCTGCATCCGACACCCAACCACGGTTCTACGCCTTGCAATTTAAGATTGGCTCTGTAAATCTTGAAAACTGTAACATGCATTTTACTGTATATGTCTACCGTGACATACATTTTACTTTGTATGTCTATTGTGCACATTTGCAGGATGTATAAAGGAGAACCATAAACAAAACAAAATAATGTTTACAAATAGACAAGCACTAATCTGACCGATGGATGGATCACGCGCTGGTTGAATTTTGTACGGACGTTAATTGATTGTTGATGTTGACCCAACGCCACTAAAATGGACTGTTTCTTCCTCCTACTAACAAAACGAACTGTAGTATTCAAACTTCGTTGAAACATTTTTATATGGTGTGATTGAGATATATATGTAAATAACATCAAAACGAGAAAAAGGGGGTTCTACTAAAATTAGAAGATATACAAATTGAATTTTCGTGTGCAAGCAGTCAATAAAGCCAACAAAAAAGAGTAGAAACTAAAAATGGACAGCTAACTAAAGTTAAAATAAAAGTAAAAGTCAAACATTGTGAAAACCAAGTGTGGGGACTTGAGATAAGAAAACAATGAAGGTAGACTACAAAGGACAAGAAGTTACATAAAACATAAAATCCCAAATTTAATGAAAACCAAGTTCCCTGAAGTGGAAGAAACAGTACAGAAAAAAACAAATGAGAGGCCAAAGAATTCGGTGAAACAAAAACAAAAAAAAAAAGACAGAGAGAGGAAGTGAATTAAATGTTGGGGAAACTGAATAACTTCTCTTGAACCACAAACTGTGCTACTGGTACATATCTCATACTCTACCAATTAACCAACCTCTTTCAATTCCTTCATTTACTTCTCTAGTCACATACAGTTAGCTGTTGGAAGAAACTTATAATTCAAAGAACCAAATCTTTGACCACTAATTTAAGACACTAGAATCTTCGCATCACCTGAGTTGCCAAAACTTTTTTAATATATTATTTCCTGTTTATTAACATTATACATGATTGAGAGAACACACCAGTTTTTCTTTTGTGTGTATGCTCGTAGAGAGATAACTAATGTTTTTTCAATTTTGTGTGTATAAATGTTTTTATACACAAGATTTCCACATTCTTCCTTCTAAAGAGATAACTACTATTGAAACGTCATCGTGGTACCGTCTCCGTTCGCCTTGTGGTATCTCCAGCAATTCGTGGAAATCCATACCTACAATTTAAAGAAATAACAAATCAGCTAAAACAAACTGTTTACTAAAATCGATTTTCGAACAGAACACACATTGTAAGAATCTTCATCACCATACCAGCTTTCTTAGCAGCTCTGAATAAAAGCTCTTGTACAAGGTGCTGAGCTGGATCTCCTTCAGGCTGTAATGTGATGAAGAGCTCAACCTCTGAAACGGCTTCTTCGTTCGTGAAGTATTGGTAGAGACCATCCGACGAAAGTATTAGAAACCGGTCCTTGGAGCCTAATCTGTGATGGTAGAGAGACGGTAAGCAGTTGATGTACGGAGACTCCCCTTTGTAATCTATTTGGAACATCTCAAGAAGCGCATTGTTCCATTTAGGCTGCAAAAAAATAACATGACAGAATGCAATTAGATTGAGGTCACACATAGCCAATCTCATGAACCTAAAGAGTCGATGAATACCTGCTTTAAGAAACCGGCACCGAATGCTCTTGTGACCTTCAAGGAGCCTTTAACCCGTTCATTCGACACTGCACTCACATCATCGGGATGCTCGTTTCTGATTCTCTCAACTTCCTAAGAACATAACACAATCAATACTTCTGATGAAACCCACAAGATCTAAAACTGCATTGAGCAACGAATGCCATTGTTTTGTTTACTTTACCTCTTCTACATTTGTGCTATGATCAACAGTGAGCTGAAAAGCCGACAAATTCGGGACTACAGAGGACTGATGATCTCCCTCACAACCTCTCAAATCATTCATCATCGTTTCTTCGTTGATCCTTTCCAAGTCCTGTCTTATCTTGGCTAACCAGTAATCTGGTTCGGATTTCTGACCAAGCACAGCTCGACTATCCCCAACATTCATCACATAGATGTCTTCACCTTTCATCAGCATCACAAGAACACAAGAACCCATCAAAGCAAGCTCAGGGTTCTCGTCTAGCATCTTATCTGCAGTGTCTAAATATGCTTCTTCCGTCTTCCTCAGAGCTTGTGACAATGCCTGTAAAACATCGGAATGATTCGTCAACCGATCCGACCCGTTTCTCCGATTGATCTGTTCCTTTAACCGACGGTCAAGATCTCGCTTTTCTCTATCCCACTCACATCTCCACCATCGCTCGCAATGGTTGTTGTCTTCCTGATCAACTCGATCTGAACAAGATTCGTCAAGACAGGATCTCTCTCCATCGGCCTGAGGTCTGGATTCGATATTTGGATCGTCCCATAACAAACCTTTGAGCTCTCGATGGAGCGTAGGATAGAGATGAGAGAGTAGATAATCAGGCGCATCTGGACCGTTGAATCCGTCGTAAATTCCGACGAAAAGCCAACCGTGCTCCTCCGAAACGACGACGTGTACTCGATCCTCACCGGCTTTTCCCTGGGCCCACTGAAGGTTCTGGCTTTCGAGCGAAACGTCGTCGTCTAAGGTTCCTTCGCTGCTAAAGTTCAAACTATTAACAGTCAGATTCTCGTTGTTCTTGCTCTTTTCAGACCGGACTCCCCATTCGGACTCTTTAACGGACTTGATCGGAGCGACGATCGAGTTTTGCCCACGAGAAACCGTCCTCGAGACTGCTCGACGGAGAATCCGAACCAAAGACCTTTTTCTTGAGCCGACACGTAAAGCCAGACCATGGGAGAAGCTACGCTTGAACTGATGATGATGGTCGGAGCTAGGCTTGTCAAGCGGACCGGAGAACAAACCGACACGGTCAAGCGGACCAGACATGAAACCTCTCTCGATGGGACCGGAAAGGAAGCCTCTTTCGATGGGACCGGAACCCAAGACGATCGGACCGCCGGAGCTCTTGGGGATGGGCTGGAGAGGGATAGAAGAAAACGACGTGGTGCTCTCGAACGCTGCGGCTCTGTCGATGTGACCGTAAGGATCGTAGAGAGAAGTGGAGAGAGGAGTCGCCGTGTTGGCGCTGACGGAGGCGCCGGAGATTGTACGGAACATCGTCGTCGTCTCTTCCTCTGAGTGGACTTTGGAGGAAGTGACTAGAGTCGGTTCGGGTCTGACGTAGCAGAAAGAATGACCTAGACCTTCATCAAGAGGATCCGGAAGCAGAACAGAGATGTCTTTTTGCCGGAAACCATCTCCGCCTCTGAAACACGTACTCAGTTTTGTCACTCCGTTACCCATCAAACAAGACTCTTAATTTCAAAATTTCCCACGAAAATAAAGACGAGTTGTTAAATTCAATTTGGTATTACAAACCAAGTTTGCTCATTCATCGCAGAAATCGAATGACAGGGAAAGAAAGAAAGAGATGAAAGAAAGAGAGAGAGAGAGAGAGTTGACTTATGTGCATAGAGAAAATGATTTCTAAGTCTTAACCAATTCTATTAATTATCAAAGGAAAAAGGAATATTGTAAGAAACAAAAATATATAAGAGATATTATTCGGTTTCTGTCCGATAAATCTTGACAAAGAAAATAAAAAGTTTTTTTTTTTGTCAACAGAAGTAGATTAAAAAAATAAAACTCTGACGTCAAAAAGAAGTAAATGAAATCTAAATTTCTTTTAAGAGTTGTAAACAGAGGGAGAAGCGTTGACTAAAAGAGTCTTAAACTCAGGGGTTTCTATTTTAATTGGGAAATATGCCACTACGAGATAAGGCCCACTCTCTATTTAAGTGCGTGCTCTTGTACGCGCTCGTATTAGTGACCGTATAACTGTATGAGAGATAAAAAAACTGAGAATGGTCAAAACGCGCTCGCTAGATGAAATTACATCAGACACTAATATATACATTTCATACAGAAATTTTTAATCCGATTTTTCTGTAATAGGATAATTTCAAACAAATAACTCCAAAAATATTGTCACATCCACGCAAAGTTTCTACAGAAAACTCAACATAATAACACAGCCGAGAAACAAACAAGTTTGATTGCAAAATGAAACATGACGGGTCATTTAAAACTACACGCCTCAGATCGTGCGTGTGCTTAGAGGTGAGGCGTGAACTTCCGTTGCAAGTAAAACGGAAGAGACGTCCTTACAAACTTAACTGCGGAAAACTAGGAAAGGCTAATTGCAGAAAGAAAATGAAAGCTCTTATGGGCCAAGAGGCATTTGCATAAAACAAAACTCTAAAAATGTCAACAGTTTGTTTTCGTTTCGGCAACTTCTGTTGGATCTCGTGTAGTATAGAGGATCAGACGGGCTAAGATATTAGCACGTGTCAAAGTATCACCGAGGCCTCGGTTTCTTCAATCTCTCGTCTAACTTTCATAATTCCTCTCCCCCACCACTCTCTTCCTCTCTTACGTCATTTTATATTGTAATTTGGACTTTTCTTCTTTTATTAAATTTTGTTAAAAATTAAATTAAATCTAATATCTCGCCCAGTTTCATTTTGATGTTTGGTGGCATATTCATTTACTTTGGTTGGGGCAGTTGTAATAATTACTAATTCTTAATCACGCCGGTCCAGCTAAAGTCTTTGACATCGTTTTCTTTTTACGTTTTGTTTAAGATTTAATTTGTTAGGAACAGACTTATAAATTTAAAGTAACTAAGAATTCTTTATATGCATCGTTTGGTGGCAACTTGCTAACGAAATGATCTCGGCCTATTTTTTCTGTCGATCTTCAAACACGCTGACACAAAATTTCTCTTTGTCTACGCACGAGAATAAGTTTGTAAATCCGTCACAGTCTTATTGACAAATGTGACAAATGCCAAATGCGAAAACTAGTTAACAATGATAATGAGAAACACTCATCGGCATTTGGCAAATAAGAAAGGTCCCGGAATTAAAACTATATCGCTTTGCTATTCTCATAAAGAGAAAAAAGCAGATTGAAAAAAATCTGAAAAGATAAACAAGAATCTTCATTTTGTGTTTAAATGTATGAGTTGTATAATTGACAATTAGTCTAACGAATTCTAGCTAACTAGCAGACTGTTGTAACTAGTAATGTCAAGTGTCAACCAACATTTCTGAATTTTTGTTTAGTAAGCTTTATTATTTTGGTTCGGTTTACCAAACTATTTAGCTAATATACATAGAGAACGAGATCCCTCCAGACAAGGAAGAAAACAAGCAAACCAACATTTAACCAGAATCTAATTGAGCTTAAAGTCAAAACGGGTTTGGTCTTTGATAAAGTCCAACATTTTGTTAACACTTAACACGTACTACAATAACAGTTAGTAGTAATGTTAGAAAAAAGTTAATAAGGCAGTCAAAGTCAGTATATTTCCTTTTGACTAGTAAATTGGTAGTTGAAGGCTCGAAGCCATCCTCTATTCGGGTAATAGGAAAGCGTAATTAGGGTTTTAATCTTCCAGGTCAACCTTGGCTTTCACGTAAATCCTCGCTTACATAGGATGTATATATCGGACTATCCATTACTCAAAAATATTTTATAGAAGAAAGTTCAATCTAGTTGGACTGTCCCTATTATTTATGTCGAATTAGATACACAATCCTATAATCATTTGACAGAAATTAACATGATATTAAAAAAGTCTAAGGCAGACAAAAGATGCCAACTTCCCTTAACATAGTATCTAAAATTTTGCCACAAACACAAGTAGCCTAACAACCCACTCATCCTACTTGGTTGGTTAACATACTATACCTGGTTTTCGGTCTTATTAAAATCAACCAAATTCTAGAAACATATGTTCAATTGGTCTTGTTTTGACTTTTATGCTCTTTGACCAAACTAATTAATATTTTTAAAAGGTAATTATGTAAAATTACTGAAATTTTTGCATGCAAATATATTAAAATCAAATACTACAATACAGAAAAATCTTCAAGACATCATATAAAAATAATAGTATTGAAGAGATTTGAGAAAAAATTCTTCAAAATTGTAAAGACTAAAAATACTGAAATTAAGTAAATTAAATTTCATAATATTAAGTTATCAACAGTTAGTTTAATAAAGTATGTTTTAACATAATACTAGATAATGTAGAAAATACATGTATTCCTTTGGAAAAAAAAACATATATTAGTGGTGGCGTGTGAGCGTCATATACATATATGAAACAGACACTTCACGATTTTCTACCAGTAGACCGGGCCATCTTTGGCGGGTAAAGTAGAACCACATAGCAGAACGAAAAGTCTCACTTTCTTGTTCAAGGTCTTCCTCGTTTTCCTTCTTCTTCCAGACACCTTCCGTTGCATCATTACTTGTTGTTGTTCCTCATGTTCTTCGGTTTGTAATGAGTTCGAAGAAGAGCTTCGGGCCTAGCTAATAATCTCTCTGCATATTAATTTGTCTTCTCCAGTCAGCTTCATTATTCTTCTTCATCAGGTCAGCTTCTACCGGATAAACTCTTTAACGGATTTTATTCCTCTATCCTTTACCGCCACTTTCAAAACCGCTTTTGGTTTTGAACGATTTGGTTCTTTAAAATGGATTCAGAAAGATATATTTGATTGTTTCTTTGTTTTTGGATTTGACGGTTTCATCTTCAAATACTTAGTCTGGTCTGATTAGTTTTGTGGTTTTTTTAAAATACGTCGCTGTTGTTATACTCCGTCTTCACACGTAATCTAATATAGTTTTCTTTAGATCCAAGGATTTCGAAATGGGGAAGCATATGAAAAGCGAGAGTTCGAGTCCAAGACATGGTAAATATAATCACAAATCAGGCTGGTTAGCTGGAATGCTTCATGTGCTTGATTTTAACCGTTGGAGAACTAAGAACCGTCCAATCTGTAAGCCCATCTCCTAAAATTTTCTTTATTACTTTTACTAACTAGTGAAATAAAGTTTGTTGAATGATACGTTACTCTGTTTGTCATAGGTTGGAAGACTCCACGAACTCATTCCCTGGTGCATGAAACTGATGAACAGGAACCTTTTCTTGATTCTAAGAACGGAGATTCAAAGATTCCTAGTGTTGTTGAAGAGAAGCCAACGAGACAACTGAAGAAGATGATGACGACGAAGCAAGTAACAGAGTATGTTGATTTTCTTGAAATATTGAGGAAGGAAGATGTTTTTGTTAAGATACTGAAAGATCCAAATTCGGAGTTTGGGAAGCAAGTGCAGATCAAGTCTAACCCAAAAGTTTTGCCCAAGTCAGGCTCGTTTCCTCTCTCTCGCTCTTCACGTCCTGCTAGGATTGAGCACAAGCAGAAGGAGAATTGGTACGCTCCAAAGCAGAAGGCTACCGTTTTGACGTTGAATGTTCCAGCAGACAGTTATCAGGAACACAAACCAATCTTACCTTCTCATGGCTCAGCTGATGATCATGGATTCAATCATGCAATGATAAATAGATTCAGAGAAATCAAAAAGTTTCTCAAGAACGCTCTCAGAGATAGAAAGGACACCAAGAAGAATAAGAAGTATTCAGCAGTCTCAAAAGATGATTCTGTGGGGAGATATTCTCATCTATTGAAACAGAGTTTTGGAAGAAAAGGTGGTGAATTGCGTTCCAAGAGCTTAAAACTTTCATACGATGATAATAAACCACAATTCTTCAGAAGGATTTCTTCATTGTCCAGCCTTGAAGTTCTTGGTTCATTTCTGACCGAACTGCCCCGAGACAGTTCTACCAGGAAATCTGTAGACCAAGATACTAACTTCGTATCCAAGAAATCTTTATTGTTATCCGAGTCTCCCGCAACAACTGAGAAGGAAGAAGAAAACGATAAGGAGAAAGAGGAGAGAAGCCAAGAAAATCAAACAGACAGTCTAAACCAAAGAATCCTACAACAAGGTCCAGATTCAGTGTCAAGTTCTTTGGACAATACTGCACAAAAGAAAGAGACTTTACCCTCACAACAAGGTAAACTCTTGAACGAAATAATCCATGCTTCGACGAGAGAAAGATATTAATGCTTGTTCCACAGGTTTAGGTTTAAGTTCCCGCGAGATTTACAACCATGAAGAAGAGGATGAACGCGTCTACTTCTGTTACGTAAAGAAGGTTCTAAAACTTTCAGGTTTCCTTGAAAACGAATACAGCGGAGAAAAATGGTACTCAGAGGAACAACCGCTGAATCCATCACTGCTCTACGAAATCGACGTAGAAGATGAAGGAGTGAACAAAGAGATTCTCTTTGATTTGGTTAACGACGCAATCGCTGAGACTCACAACCAATCACACATCTATTTCCCTAAAACATTCTCTTTTGCATATCCAAATGAGCAACGTTTTCTTGAAGAGGTCTGGGGAAGAGTCGAGTGGAGCCTCTCAGGGTTAGGAGCTGAGACTGAGAATAGAGACCGTTCACTGGATGATATTGTGGGAAGAGATCTTACAAAAGGAAAAGGTGATGGATGGATGAATCTTAGAGCTGAATCTGAATGGCTGACTCTTGAGCTAGAAGACCTGATTTTTGATGAAGTTTTAGATGAAATGCTCTGTGTTTATTAGTTTAAAAAACTATGTTTGAATGTGTCAATGTAGATATTTTAGTTCCCCTTGGTTGATATACATGTACAGTGAAACCTCTATAAATTAATAATGTTGGGATTATACTAAAATTTTAATTTTTTATTAATTTATAGAAATTATTAATTTATCGATCTACTAATTAAATTAAAAATTTAAACTATAAAATTATATAATTTTATAAAAGTTTTTAGTGTATATTAATTTATAAAGTATTAATTTATAGAGGTTATACTGTATATATGTTGAGTGATACAAATTCAAGATTTCCATACAGTTTGTAATATCTGAGATGTGAAACTGACTTTGAGATTCTACTACATGTCTTTTACCAAATTACATTCTGTAATTGTCAACGCAAGCAAGTTTTGACCTTCATTTTCTCTATTTATCATTCAATTAATGGGTTATGAGGCCGTAAGTTGGGCCGAGCCCATTACGTTAAACCCTTTTGTTTCATCACGACGACGGAAACTCTCCGATCGATCAATTTCCTCGGCGGGACATTTTCGTGCTGTTTCTCCTCGTTGCTTATCTTACCGTAACCACCATCTGGTAGCTCGCTGGAGATCCGTGGGAACTGAAATTGATGTGGTTGAGCCGGGCGGTTCCCGTCCGATATCTGAGATCGAACCAAAGACTTCAAAAACCGCCATGGATGAGAAATCCAGCTGCCTTATACTCAGATTCTTCGGAGAAGAAAGAGAAAGTCTCGCCTTTGCAGGTCTGTTCACTTCCTCCGCACCAAAGAAAGAGAAAAACCCTCTCTTTTGCCCCTGACTGTCTTGTGTTTTCTGTGTGTTGTGCAGGAGACTAGAATGAGAGACAGGTTTACTCTGTACGCACGTGGCGGCGAAGGTGGCAGTGGTTGTTCCAGCGCTCGTCGGAGCCGTACCGATCGCTACGGAAAACCTGACGGTATTAATTAATGTTTCTAGTTAGACTTGGAATGTTGATGTATATGAATTGATTGATTGATTATCCAAGGTTCGAACTTTGGTTGTCTGAACAAGTGTTTGGTGTTAATGTGATTGAACTTAGTTCAGGTGGAAATGGTGGGAGAGGAGGTGATGTGATTTTAGAATGCACACACGCAGTTTGGGATTTCAGCGGATTACAACCTCATGTTGTAAGTTTGGATTCCTCCTTTCTTTTTTCCGTTTGTTTTTTCGGGGAATGTGTCTCATGAGAGAAACTTTTATGAGTTTTGCAGAAAGGTGGGAAAGCTGGACATGGAACTTCCAAGAACAGGATTGGAAACAGAGGAGAAGACAAGGTTTATATATATATATATATCCCTCACTAGTGTTCCTCTGCTTCTTTTTTGTTTTTGTTTTTTTTTCGTTTCGGCTTATTTGTGTGTCCTCCACAGGTCCTGCAAGTTCCCATTGGCACAGTGATTCATCTTCAAGAGGGTGAGATTCCATCTCAGGTTCAAGCTGACTCTTCCACAAGTTTAGATCCATGGGACCTTCCTGGTATACTGGTTGAGGATCCTGCATCAGAGGAGAACTCTGATGTTCATCAAGAGATTACCGCAGATTCTGTTCAAGTTGAAGCTGGGAGAAAAAGTTCAGCAATACATGTAGACACAGAATTGGAAGCTGGTTTTGAAGACGATGAAGAAGGTGACATTGATCAAGTCAGGTATAATGTTGCGGAACTTACAGAACAAGGTCAGAGAATACTCATTGCCCGTGGTGGTGAAGGCGGTTTGGGTAGCGTTTGCGCTACACGTTATTTAAGAGGCACCAAATTCGCTAAAACCCCGATCCGTCAAAGCATTTTGAGGACAATGGAGGACGATGCTAATGCTGATGCTGATGATGATGATGATAATAGTCAACGCTCGGGTATTAAATCTGGTTCGCTTGGGACCGAGGCTGTCCTGATATTAGAACTAAAGAGCATTGCTGATGTTGGCCTTGTCGGGATGCCAAACGCCGGGAAAAGCACTCTTCTTGGTGCGCTGTCCCGTGCTAAACCTCGAGTAGGCCACTATGCTTTTACGACGCTCCGTCCCAATTTAGGCAACGTAAACTACGACGATTTCTCCGTGACCGTAGCGGATATTCCAGGACTTATAAAAGGAGCTCATCAGAACCGAGGGCTAGGCCACAACTTTCTCCGCCACATCGAACGGACCAAAGTGTTGGCTTACGTGGTGGACTTAGCATCGGGTCTAGATGGTTGCAAAGGAGTGACACCGTGGCAACAACTGAGAGATTTGGTGATGGAGCTTGAGTTCCATGAAGCAGGGTTATCGGATAGGTCGTCTTTGATCGTGGCGAACAAGATCGATGAGAAAGGCGCGGATGAGAGGCTGGAGGAACTTGAGAGGAGAGTGAAAGGAGTGAGGATATTTCCGGTTTGCGCGGTGCTTGAAGAAGGTGTTGCTGAGCTTAAAGATGGTCTGAAGATGCTTGTAAACGGTGATGGTGAGGGATCCGAGAGATTAAAATTAGAGAATATCTGTGTTGACTAGTCTAGTTTTGTATCTCTGTTGAGTATATCAGTAGAGATCGACCATTTGAAATTGTCCTGAAGAAGTAGCTCATCGATTGTTGTGTGCAATGAAACTTTTCACGGTTTCCATTGTGATTTTGAATTCAAGATCGTTCTCTGTTATGGGGGCTTAGCAATGCCATCAGGTATACTAGTTTCCACCATCTGTTTTCCCTTCATTGTTCACTTATTTTAGAGTGAATAGACAAATTATCTCATTCTCAAAAGCAAGGGGAACTATGAATTTTGAAGATGATTTGTTATTATTTAAAAAGTTATATATAAACTAAAACCCAAACACTAAAATCTTAAACAAAACTGCACGTATAGCATTTCGTCCATGTTTATCAGAATCCGGGAAGAAGGGTCGCTACCACTTTTGAAACAATAGGCCAAATTATAACGTAAACGAGGCGGGCACGTAGGAAGTCGAAAAAGAATTTTGGATTTGTGATGGAGAAAAGGGCCACCTAAAAGTGACTTTCACTAATTCCTGATTTTGAAGGGGCAAGAAGAAGCCGACGTCGACGCCCTATTGTTCTATATTGTCCCCACTCCCCATCTACGATAATATTCCTTTTCTGTCTACTTTACGAAAAAGTAGCGTAGGTCGTGATTTCGTAAGAAGCTAGACAGAGACTCAACGCGAACAAGATTGTGTGGTTCTTATTTTTTTGGTGCTCCTCAATATCGTTCAAACTTTTGATCTTAACTTCTAGCTACAAAAGTTAAACTTGTCTAGAATCTCCATCGACTATATGAACGTTACGTGAATCCAGTGCACCGTTTTTTTTTGCAATAAAATTAAACTTCATCATTTGATCCAGTCTGACTCAAACCCATCATAGATTTTTGAGCCAACACGAAAAATTTCTTCTGGTAAAACACTAAACTCAGATATGCATGATATGAAGTTCACTTTAACCAAATCAAATTCTATAATCTTTGTTGTCAACAAACAAATTTTATTACAGTATTGATAAGTAGGCGAAGAACGTAGGCAATAACTCGAGTCAAACAAATAGCCACCATGAAGATTTCAAAATAGAGGATAACGTTTCTTACTAAATAAGCTTCCCTGACGCATAAGATATCGTTAGTACTAGACTTGGAAGAAGAAATAATATAGCATGTGTGTATACACAACTCTAATCTCTTATCACAAAAAGAGCACAACTTGGAGCAAGAGAAATGACCTATTTATAATAATAATGTGATGTGTCAAACTAACAAGTATACATTTTCTCGAAAAAATTTAAAAATAAGGTGCAGATGAAATAGGCATGTTTTACGCCTCTTATTTTGGCCGGCTGTCCTTTACAAGTAAAATCGTAATTCTTTGTTGCGTGTACGACTTTCGTATTCCCTAATACTTTGACGTTCTCCATCTATTTCTTGATGAACCTCAAATAAAACTAAACTACTTTAAAAATAAAAAAAATTGTGGACAAGTTGATTTCTTTATGCAATAAAGTTGATGTTTTTGTAGATTTAAATAGATGCTTGATGAAAACGACATATAATAAAACATAATTTTATTTTTCAACAGTTACAACTTACAACAATATAAAAACATAATTTTTCTATAGAACAAATAAAAAAGTTCTTTTCTTCTTTAGCCCACTTGATGATCCATAAAATTGTTTATTTAGAAGCAATTAATTTAGCAAGTTTACCAAAATAATCTTTTAACTGAAGACGACATTGATCAGATTCCCCTCTATAGGATATTAAATTAAAATAAATAGAAATAGTTTAATCACTACTAAACTTGATGATCTTTCTGTTGAAATGCTCTTCGTGATAACTTCTTCAAAAAGCATTGATTTTGGAATTATCCATTCACGAAATGACACGTGTATGGTCGAGACAACACCGAATCTTTCTCCTCTTCTATAAATAGTGGGCAATTCCCTTTGTTCAAATCACAGCACACAAAGCATCAAAAGAAGAAGAGGAAGAAAAAACAAATTACAAGTTTAATTCAAAGAGAAGTAAGAGAAGCAATGGCAGGTTCTAACTGTGGATGTGGTTCCGCTTGCAAATGTGGTGACTCTTGCAGGTAAACCCTAGATTCCATCTTCTTTGTCTTTACAGACATATAAACGCATGCGGTTGCTTAATTAGTCCTTAATTTTCATCATATTAGTTATCAAAATCTGAAACCTTTTTTCATTTTAATTTGTGTGGTGAAGTTGCGAGATGAACTACAACACGGAGTGCGACAGCTGCAGCTGCGGATCAAACTGTAGCTGTGGGGACAACTGCAGCTGTTGAAGAAATTGTGGTGTAAAACCACATGTATGCAGGAAAACTCGGGCAACAGAATGTGTTTGATGTTAAGAGATATGTGTGTGTTTGAATAAAGATTTGGGCCTGATATTGCCTAATGCCTCTCTTAACCTTTGACTTTTTCCTGCTAAGTTTGTATTTTTATGTGTTGATGATGTTGCTTTCGTTTGTAACGTAAGAAAAAAGAAAAAAAATATATATCTATTGACTTTTGTGATTATTATGATTTGTCGAAGTCTCCTCTTTAGAAGATAGTGTGGTTTATCAGATTTTTGACCATGAACAGTCATAAATTGACGATATGGTAGAATATTGTTCTTTTTCGTTTTAGCGTTTTCAATCCTAATAAACTAGATCAATTTAAACACTCGCAAGAAGATCATCATTCATGAGCGAGTAATATGCTAATTTCATTTAAGTTTCATTATAAAAAACAGAATGGGCTAAAACATTAGTAAATAAGAATTATGAGACATGAAAGAAAGGGAGCCCACTATGTCCTTATAAGGCTTTATTATATCTTTGAAAGTTTGATGTTTACGGTCCAGTAAGAGAAAGAAGAAGCAATGAGATCTTTCGTTGCGGTGATGAGACAACGACAATATTTCGTTCAGGCAATACGTCGAACAACTCGCGTGGCATATTCACCTGCCTCGGACCAAACTAAACTCCACCAAGCCTCCAACTTTCTCACGACCCTGATATCTTCGACGAAATCTCCGGACGAGACATGCAGCGAATCAGAGGGAGAAGAAGAGCTGAACAAGTGTCTGTCTCTGAGAATCGAGAAACTCACGAAAGGAGTCACTGTTGGGTCTGCTGTACAGAGCTGGATGGGCGATGGATTTCCAGTTCACGGTGGAGATGTTTATCACGCCATTAATCGATTGAGGAAGCTCCGAAGAAACAAACGTGCCCTCGAGGTTCGCATCCTTCTTTACTTTGCCTCTCTCTTCTTGAATGTGAGCTGAAACGTTTTTGGTATGTTTGGTTTAGTTGATGGAATGGATAATCAGAGAGAGACCATACCGTCTTGGGGAGCTAGAATACTCATACTTGCTGGAATTCACAGTCAAACTTCACGGCATCTCCCAAGGAGAGCAGCTCTTTACACGTGTCCCTCCAGAGTTTCAGAACGAGCTTCTCTACAACAACCTCGTCATCGCTTGCTTAGACCAAGGCGTCATTAGGCTCGCGCTCGAGTACATGAAGAAGATGAGAGAACTCGGTTTCCGTACTTCCCATTTGGTCTACAACCGTCTTATAATCCGCAACTCTGCTCCCGGAAGAAGAAAGCTCATAGCCAAAGACCTTGCGCTCATGAAAGCCGATAAGGCGGTTCCTCATGTCTCAACGTATCATATCTTGATGAAGCTCGAGGCTAATGAACATAACGTTGACGGTGTGCTAAAGGCTTTTGAGGGTATGAAGAAAGCGGGAGTTGAGCCGAATGAGGTTTCATACTGTATATTGGCTATGGCACATGCTGTTGCGAGGTTGTGTACAGTTGCTGAAGCCTATACAGAGGAGGTAGAGAGATCTATCACGGGGGATAACTGGTCGACTTTAGATATATTGATGATTCTGTACGGCCGTTTAGGAAAAGAAAAGGAGCTAGAAAGAGCGTGGAGTGTCATCAAAGGGTTTCATCATGTTAGATCCAAGAGTTACTTGATGGCAACGGAAGCCTTTGCGCGAGTAGGGAATCTTGATAGAGCCGAACAACTCTGGTTAGAGATGAAAGACGTGAGAGGACTCAAAGAAACAGAGCAATTCAACTCTCTGCTCTCCGTATACTGCAAGTGCGGTTTGATAGAGAAAGCAATCGGTGTGTTCCGCGAGATGGCGGGAAATGGGTTTAAGCCTAATTCGATAACGTATAGGCATCTTGCTCTTGGATGTGCTAAAGCCAACCTGATGAAGGAAGCTCTCAAAAACATCGAAATGGGTAAGAATCTAACGACCAGCAAAAGTGTAAGGAGCTCAACGCCGTGGCTGGAGACGACGCTATCGATCATCGAATGTTTTGCAGAGAAAGGTGATGTTGAGAACTCAGAGAAACTGTTTGAAGAGCTGAATAATGCCAAGTATAATAGGTATGCGTTTGTGTATAACGCTCTTTTCAAGGCTTATGTAAAAGGTAAAGTCTATGACCCTAATCTGTTCAAGAGGATGGTTCTAGGTGGAGCTAGACCCGATGCTGAGTCATACAGCTTGTTGAAACTGGTTGAACAGTATAAGCCTTGACTCAACAAAGTCTCCTGCATTTTGTGTTGGTAAATCTTATCTGCTTCCTATTTTGATCCCCCAAGTGCTTAAAACAGCCTTAAATATCATCTTGAATGGATAGAGAAACAGGTTATCTACTGGATTAGGATAAGGGGGTTAACTGTAAAAATTCGGATAAAACTGCTCATGCTTTAGGTTAAATTCAGTAATTTGTTTACAAAAAACATTCAGTTCTTAAATATAAAACCAAAATTGTTACTCTGTTTCATATACTTAGTTAGATCACACAATCACCTTGAACTCGTCAATCTTCACGGAGGACACATATAGATAACATCAGAAATGTATATACGGTGTTGCGGCGATTACATTGGTGCTTCTCCGGTGGTGCAAATGGCGACGGAGAGCTGGTTCGCATTGAGGCTTCTGTGCGTCGTCTTCTTCTTCGGCTTGGTTTTATTGCTATGTTTCTTCATATACCCGAAATTGCCGAAGGGGAAACTCGGAGATGAGGAATCTGGCGAACCGCTTCCGCCGGCGATAATACTTGT
>KE154771.1:21065-57076 GCA_000411075.1 Sisymbrium irio | reverse complement strand
GGCGGGATCAGAACGGAGGCGTGCGTGATCTGCATGGGGGATTTTCAGACAAACGACGCCGTTAGGGTTCTAGTGAGATGCAGGCACGTGTATCACATGCGATGTATAGATTCGTGGTGTTTGTATAAGTTGGCATGTCCGGTTTGCAGAGCACCATTCCGTTTATTCGGTGAATGGTGATTAGTTTAGGGTTTTTTTATTTTGTAGTATTGATGTGTTGGTTGTACAGTCGGCGAGAGTAAATTCTTAGCGGATCACTGAATGGACTATGGGGATCTAATTTGTACATATTTGGAAATAGCTTTAAATCTTTGTTTTACTCAGCCTAGGGTTATCGTGATTCGTGATAAGTTTAGTTAGGCTTTATTGGTTTGATGAAAAGAAATAGCGTCGAGCAAGAACTGACGACATTACATTGCATTTGATATTAGTTTGAATGTCCCTCGTGCAGTGGTGTGTAAGTTTGACTCTCAATAGCTTCCAAGTGAGAACGTATGGTCGTTCATTGATATGATTATTTTATTTGACAAAGAAAGAGTGAGCTCTAACGAATTTTTCTTCCACTTTTTTTTTTTACTTTTGATTTCCGATGATTTTACAAGTCATATATTCTAAAAAGCTTCAACCACACACACACATATATATATATATATATATATATAACAAAGTTGAAAGTCTAGATCTAGCTGGTTTACGGGGGGTAAAAAAGAAACTACTAACTATAAAACTGTTTTAAAGAGTATAGGATAAACATAACAGCTTTTGTAACTACTAACTACTTGTTCACGGGCTCAAAGAGAGAACTACCAAGCCGCGTAAGTTGGATCGAGCCGTGGAAAGAAGCAGTGAATCTATGCGGCCTCCACGTGGCAGACATGCTTTCAAGTTTGTCTCTCCTGGGTCCACTTTAAGGGTCAAACATGAAAAAGTCATACCGTCGAAATATTCGTTCACACGGTCACAGCCAAAGAGACAAAAGGGTAAATTACTAAACAATCAAATACACCAAAGCTCTTCCCTCTGCCTTTATTTTTCCCTTTTGTCCTCGATTACCAAATTATCCTCATTTTAGAAAATCAATATCTTTTACTGTCGATTTTTTCTTTATTTTATAAAATTCAAAGGATTCAGTATGCCATGTTCTCCGTCCATTTAACTAGAATTATTAACTTTGTTCGTTTCCTCAAAATTATTAAGATGAGACTCTGTATTGTGTACCTTTTTAAATAAGAAAATCTTGAAAAATTCTTTCTAACATGTTTATAAATATTATTTCAAAGAGCAAACAATTAACCTTCTACGAATGCAAATCAGCCAAAATTTTTTTTGTTCATTAAACCACCGAGTAAAAGTGGGCCTCTGTTTAAAGTTCAGGTTTTTTAATCCCCTGGGATTTTACCCAAAGATAAGCTAGTCAAGACCCCTTTAAAAAAAGCGATGTCAAAGGAGAAAAACAAATCAACAACGGGGCCGCCATTACCGTGGACTTGACAAAAATTACATCCGATGATTTTTTTTTCTTTTTCAGATCACTTTTAATGGATTTTCTTTTAAAGGATTACCATAAGTGAAACTACTTCAAAAATTCACGATTTGAAAAGGAAAAGATCGGTGAATTTGGTATCAAAAATGATTTTGTTCGGTGCACATGCAGTCTGTCTGTGACATGCCCCATACAACCATATTGAAAACAAGTGCAACCACCTCTGAGCATTACCCATAAAACCAGCATTGTTCTGATAAATTACTGAAGTTGGGTTAATAATAATTTAGAATATCGAGCAAGAGAATTAAGTCTAAGAGAATAGAAGAACCAAAAAAACAGAAGCGAAGAAAATATTAGAACGGAAGAAGCCAACAAGGTTGAACAGCAATGAGTCAATGACAACAATCTTTGCTGGTCCTAGCTCATAATTCGAGACCATATATTATAGCTATATTGTAGGAGACATCGAATCATGTTAGATGATACGATTATAGAATGTTTAGTGGATTTAGTTTGTAGTTTATTCAAATTTCCAAGTAACCATCACACAACGTTTTAGGATTACACTGCTTGCAAGGGTGATCGGGAACAATAAGAAAATTCGGTGTTTCTTTTTCTAGATTATAATATACATCACACTTTTGCTAGTAAATTAAAATCCGATTAATATCTCCACATAAATCATACGGAAGCTTGGAATCATCTGACCATTCCATTACTTACATGGTTAACCGACCAGAGTCTATGCTTGACTTCCAAGTCACACGACAAATTTGGTTGTTTATTAAAACCTAAATGAGTCTTATTAATGTTTAAATGAGCCTAACCAACGCTAAGCGAGCCGAGCCTAGCCTATTGAGAACAAACAATCTTGACGTCAGATCCAACGGCTGAGAGCGATTGAACACCTCGTGCAAGGCTAATCTTTGCTGACTTCATCACTAATATCTGTCTTCGCGGTACCAAAAAGAAACAATAGAGAAATGACAAATAAAACGAAACGATAAAAAGGGAGGAAACTTTGATTTCCGAGAGACGTGAGAGAAAGAAGAGCTCGAAAACTGATAAAAAGAAGAAGAAGAGAGGCCAGACTGATCCGCCATTAATGCTAGTACCCGACGGCAACGCCATTTCTAATACTCTTTTTGTTGATGAGACTTGAGAACCAATAGAAAAAGGTGAGTAGGAATTTTCTTCCTTCTTCATCTGTTAGCTGTTGAGGCTACTTCACTTTTTTCTTTTGGAGGGTTTAATTGTCACTTATTTAAATTCAGCAAAAAAAAGGTTAATGAGCTTGGTCAGACACTTTGTGAGGATATAAAGTTGTGAAATCTTTTCTTTTCACATTTTGATATCTTTCCATCTCAACTTTCCAGCTTATATTTGATTAAAAGTCAGTACCTTTTTTTCTTGTCTCAAGTGTGATATATAGTTGGAGATTGCAGAAAGGTTCCCAATTTGGTTCTCTCCGTTTACTCAATCATGGGGATTTGCTTGAGTGCTCAGGTCAAAGCTGAGAGCCCAGGTAAAGACATTTACCTCATCTTTTCCCCTTTTTTTTTGCTTTGTCTCATCTTAAACTGTGAGACATGTTCCTGTTCCTCTCTTCATCTGTGGATTAGATTTTGCTATTTCTTTACCTGAAAGTGTTTGATTTTTCCGTATGAGGTTAGGATTTTTGTTCTGATGTTTAGTGTTTACATAAATTCGGTTTGGCCTAATGTAAAGAAACTGGTATGGCTTGTTTTTTTTGGTGGGTTCAGGGGCCAGTCCAAAGTTCATGAGCTCTGACGCCAAAGATACTGGAAGTCTTGGGAGTAAAGCTTCTTCTGTGTCGGTAAGACCAAGCCCTCGAACTGAGGGTGAGATCTTACAGTCTCCAAACCTCAAGAGTTTCAGCTTTGCAGAGCTTAAATCCGCAACCAGGAATTTCAGACCAGACAGTGTGCTCGGTGAAGGTGGATTCGGTTGTGTGTTCAAAGGATGGATTGATGAAAAGTCTCTCACGGCTACGAAACCAGGCACTGGTTTGGTTATTGCTGTCAAAAAGCTCAACCAAGATGGTTGGCAAGGTCACCAGGAGTGGCTGGTAAAAATGCTAAATTATAAGCTAAGTGTTGCCAATTTGATTTTTGTTTGTTGTTATTCTTGATGATTGTTATCTGTTTTCTTGTTCTCGATTATTTTGCAGGCTGAAGTGAATTACCTTGGCCAGTTCTCTCATAGACACCTTGTGAAGCTGATCGGTTTTTGCCTAGAGGATGAGCACCGTCTTCTTGTCTACGAGTTCATGCCTCGTGGTAGCTTGGAGAATCATCTTTTCAGGAGTATGTCGTCCTTATTCTTTGTCTTATCCTAGGCAAGCGTCAAACGTAAAAGTATTGTTTGTGATGTTTATGAATATTCTGGCTGTTTATTTTGGTTTGCAGGGGGTTTATATTTCCAACCGTTATCTTGGAATCTCCGGTTGAAAGTTGCTCTTGGTGCTGCAAAGGGCCTAGCATTTCTTCACAGTTCCGAGACAAGAGTGATATACAGAGACTTCAAGACTTCTAATATCCTTCTTGATTCGGTATTTTAAACTTCTCTCATCTTTGATATGATTGCCAGTGACAGAACTGCAAAAGTTTCTAGCTTTATGATAAAAACCGTATCTTGGATGATCGCAGGAGTACAACGCAAAGCTTTCTGATTTTGGTTTGGCCAAGGATGGGCCAATAGGTGATAAAAGTCATGTCTCTACACGAGTCATGGGTACACACGGATATGCAGCTCCTGAATACCTCGCAACCGGTAAGTGTCAAGTTCTTTCCTTTTTTGTCAAATCTTTGTTTCTCTGGTTGGCTTGTCTTATGATTGATCACTTTGCATTCTCCTTAGGGCATCTAACAACAAAGAGTGATGTCTATAGCTTTGGGGTTGTCCTTCTGGAGCTGTTGTCTGGTCGTCGAGCCGTGGACAAAAACCGACCATCGGGAGAGCGGAACCTCGTGGAGTGGGCTAAACCATACCTTGCAAACAAAAGAAAGATATTCCGAGTCATCGATAATCGCCTTCAAGACCAATACTCTATGGAAGAAGCATGTAAAGTGGCTACTCTATCTCTGAGATGTCTCACCACAGAGATTAAGCTCAGACCAAACATGAGCGAAGTAGTTTCGCACCTTGAGCAAATTCAGTCTTTAAATGCCACTAGAGGAGGAAATTTGGATAGGACAGACAGAAGAATGCGTAGGAGAAGTGATAGTGTTATCACCAAAAAACCCGATGCAGGTTTTGCTCGACAGACCGCGGTGGGGAGTACAGTTGTTGCTTATCCTCGCCCATCGGCCTCACCGCTCTATGTCTGATGAATAATAACACGTTTTGGTTCTGTGTTCTTGATTGATAAAACTTTTGCAGGACATGTTCCTACATCATGTCATGTCTATGGAATCTCGATGTACAGTTTGTCTCTGTTAATGCAAGAATTCAGTTCGATACTGTCCACCTCTGCTTACAGGACGACAAACAATTAATTTTGATCTTTATATTGTGAGGTTTCGTTAACACAAGGATAAATTAGCTTTTGTATCTGCTTGTTATGTCTTCTATCTGTTAGGACTTGGGAGTGTTTTTTTTCTCTCCCTTTCAATTATGTATACAAAGTGAACATCAGTTAATATTTTCAGAAGATTGTACAATATGAATGAACATGCAGGAAGCTTCAAAATAAAATAAAAATGTTGTGACACGACTACCAACAAAATACGAATGTCGCAAAGTGAAGACTAACGTGCCTTGGGGTTCACATCAGTATCAAAGCTTAAGTTAATGTCGAGAGATCTTGTTGCGTCTGTGTTTCCTGTCCTCTTGTTTTCAGATATGAGACACTCTGTTAGCTCATGAACTACATGTGACATGTTGGGTCTTTCTAAAGAAGAAGGATTCACGCATATCATCGCTAATTCAAGAGCTTTCCACGCTGAACCAGTGTCATACACCATTTGGAGTCTAGGATCCATAACATTGTTAATGTCTCCTCTGCTAAGCATAGATTTCACCCATTCTGCTATGTGAGGCTTTTCACGGGTTTGATCGATCACCGGTTTGTTTGATATAATTTCTAATAGTACAACACCAAAACTGTAGACATCACTCTTCTCAGACAGCCTATTTGTTTGGTAATATCTGCAAAACAAAAAACAATTATCAACTCTTTGACTAACCAGAAGATGGTTTCGTGAAAAGCCAGTACTTACTCATGATCAAGATAACCAGGTGTGCCAGCTACATGTGTAGACACGTGAGTTTCATCTCCAACTGGGAAAGATCTAGAAAGTCCAAAATCTGCAAGCTTTGCTTGGAATTGATCGTCCAATAGTATGTTAGAACTTTTTACATCTCTATGAACTATTAACGGTTTGCAGCCAATATGTAAGTACTCCAACCCTGTCTCCAAAATTCATTGTTAAACAATAGAAAGTTTAGTAAAACGAATGTTACCTGAGAATGATTACTCTGTTTAGTAAACGAATGATAAACGAACCTTGTGCGGCATCAATAGCTATGTTTAGTCTATCTGCCCAGCTCATAGTGGAGCAATCTGCATGTAATAATAACAAAGTAATGAATGTCATATAATCTTAGGCTGTCATCATCACAACGCGAATATATTATATATGAATGAATATATATGTTTACCTGAAAAATGTTGTTTCAAATCACCATTGGCCATGTATTGGTAGATGAGAGCCAAATGGTCTTTTTCATCACAATATCCAACAAGGCTTACCAGATTTGTGTGGTGCACCCTTAGAAGAAGTTCTACCTGTCCAAACAATATAAGATACATCAACCCAGCCTAACAAAATGGACTACTCTGTTCTCTTTTCAGAAAGAACAATTAATAATGGTGCTAAAAAAACCTCTGTTTTGAACTCTTTATAGCCTTGAGCTGATGATGGAGAGAGTAGCTTGACTGCTACTTCTTCGTTACCATTTATATAACCATGATAGACCATCCCAAAACCTCCTTTGCCAAGAAATCTTTCAGTATTATTCGTCATCGCAAGAACTTCGGCGTATGTAAATCTTCTCCTTTTTGTTTCTATTGATGGTTGGCTTGGTGACAAACCTATAATAATAGGTTTATAGTTAGAAACAATTATGTGTATACAACATACACACACTGATGTTTATGGTTTGATGACTTTGTTTCATATACCTTTTCCTCTTGATGAGCCTCTCTTTACACACTTAATACAAACAAGAAGAAGAGTGACCACTGATATTATAATACTCAAAGAAGCGAGTGATACTACAACTGGTAACTTGGTGCGATTTTTCTTTTTGTCGCATGAACTGGAAGAACAAAGGTTCGGGTTTCCTTGAATGCTATTGTTGTAAACAAGCTAATCAAGTGTTAGTTAAGACATAATACAAAATAAGACATGTATTTTAGATATGCATAAAATTTTGGGTGACAAGAAAATCTTACTTCAACTTCAACCCTTTTTTCACTTTATCAAGAAGAGCTTGAGGGACTGAACCACTAAGATTATTCCTACTTAAATTTCTGTCACAGTAAAAATACAAAAAGAAAAAAAAATTATGGAAACATCAAATAGATTGGGAATGTAAATTAGCAAATTATTCATATACTTTAACCGAGTGACTTACATGACTAACAATGATTCCATTTTGGCTAGAAATTCAGGTACTCCGCCTGTCAAATTATTATTTGACAAGTCCCTATCATTAGCAAATCTCTGAGTCAACTGATTGTTTTCTTTATTTATTTACCTTGATAAACAGAGTGTTGTTACCAACGAAGAAAAAAACAGAGTATTCATGTAAGAGCTACATACTTACAATTTTTGAAGATGGGTAAGGTTTTGGATGTCAGGTACTATGATTCCAGTTATTTCACTTGAGGATAAGTCTCTGGTGTTACGATCATAAACACATTTAAAAGTGTAAGATATTAAGAACCACAGATCTTAACAACGACAAGGTATTATGGATGATCATTCACACGTACAAAGATAGGATTCTTGGTGGTGTAGACATATTGGCGTACTCACAGGTAAGACCATCCCATAAGAATTGTTGAGGAACACATGGATCTCCTTGCCAACTAATTCTACTCAATCCATAGCTTTTTTCTATACTCTTGATAGCAACAACTAACACAAAAAGCGGAAACAAACCACTAAATAAGTATGTATATATGAGAACATATATAGATAAAAATACTCACAATTTTCGCTGACATACCGTCATTTGCATTAGTTTCGGACTGCGGAAACTCAACTGTTACGAAAGCCTCAATAGCACTAAGGAGGGGAGGAAGAGTTGAATTTGGAGTTCTTTTAAGTTGCAAATGGCATACTCCTCCTTCGCATTTAACTGGTGATGTGTTGTATAAGGTACTTACTTGCAACTCCTCGGGACTGACAGGTCCATAACTAACATGTGGACCTACGGTAATGTTGAATTCCCTGGTATCATTTTCCCTTAAGGATTGGATCTCGGCTCCGTGGATGTATGCGTAAAACAAGTCGTTAGGTGTTTCCACATTCCAAGAAATGGTCAATGGTGAACTCACATTTGCTGGCGTGGCTGCCGTAACCAATACGTCTTCTGGTATGTCATAATCGTCATCAGAGGTGTTGACCGAGAGGCTTGTTCTCAGAATCTTCCATTCCGGCATGAAGAATGGAGTCCAAAGACGATCGTGGATATCTTCTGGGTGCCTGAAAAGAGAACTTGTTCAGCCTTAAGTAGTTTAATTATCAACCAACGTGTTAGGGAAGGTTGAATTACCGGATAGTGTCTTTAGAATCAGTCAAGTAGACGCGGAACAACTTCTTGAGGGAACCAAACTGAGGGATATAAATATCATTTCTCAACGGTCGTAGCTCCAAAGCTGATATCACCGGCGTAGTTGTTCCGGTCTTAACAAGACAAACTTGTAAAGAAGTCGACCTCGGTACGTGAATGATTTCCGCCCTTGTACCGATTACTTTTATTTGTAAATCGATCGTGGTCCATATGTTTGGACCAAGATAAAGGTCAAACTTCGGTTGTGTATTAAGATTATCGTAGTTTCCATAAGTAAACATGGCTACAATCAAATAGTTTGTGCCTTGTACGACGCTAAGAGTATAGCAATTTCGTAATCCATTCGGAAAGTATCTCAAAACCGTGTATGGCTTTATATACTCTATTCCCGGGACATTTTGAATCCTGCCGCTTTTTCCGGTGTTGATGAAATCTGCGTCTGATGTGAATGTTAGCTTTGTCGTTGGTTCAGTATAAGGAGACTCTTTGGCTTCTAATCCGCAATCTAAATTTATGAATCCTTGTGAGAACAAAAAAGACATGAAGAAATAATTTAGGTCAAAAGATGTTAAGCTTGAAAATAAACCACTAAATCAATGTCTAGATTTTAAAAAGGCCTAAAATAAAAAGTTATACGTTGTTGATCTTGTGCTCGAGGAAAATCGGAAATGCCAAAAGAGAGTATTAGGAATGACAAAAAATGTCCACGGGAAATTTTCATTTTTGTCTACCTCCGTCCAAGAAAAGCAAGATCATCAACTACCAAAGGACTACTTACGTATTTAATAAAACCCCAAAAAAGAAAGAAAAAAGGGTACTACAACGTACGTATATAATATAAAAGCATGCCAAATCAAACATTTGGAGACATAGAAAACGGAAGAATAATTGAGTATAACTTTAGAGACAACTAGTTATAAACAAAAATAACTTGTAGAGCAGAACAACTACGCCTACAAGGACGGATCAAATTGTGAAAATGTCAACGTGCAGATACCAATAACAATAAGGCACGTCCCTTTGTTGGACTAATCGTTTGACCACAGTCGAGATACTTTTTTTTTTTAACAAATAGGATATATAATCTTCGACTTCTAGTAAGACTTTTCTTTAGGGTTTATTTCAAAATCTTACAATCTGGGATGACGACTGAAGTAGTCCTCGATATCCAGTTCTTTCAGGCTTCTTAATATCATCATAACATATATATCTTGTACGAAACACAGAGATAACGTAACAAGAGGCGAGTCCTCCGCCTACTTCAGAATCTGAGCTTGCATTTGCATGCCAATTGATCTGCTCGTCTCTCATCTAGCCTTCCTGATCGAGACGACGGTTCCGATTCCTATTCTTACCACTCGCTTGAATCTGTTTTTTTGTTTGTTCCGATCTCTTGGACTTTCTTCGTAGATTACTCTCTCACTACTTGGTTAGTTTTGGGTTCTTTATTGGGCTACTTGTTTAGCATCATTTCTATTGTGGGCCTTTGTGTAACATTTGTGGGCTAACTTTGCTCAAACAGATGTCAAAATTTTATAAAAATGTTGGTATTACGTGTTATTTTTTTGGTTGATATTTCTTAAAGTTTGGAATTAATGTGGAATTTCGTTATACTCTCAACAAATTTATTTTGTCTATCTCAGTCACTTATTCTTTGATATAGCAGTTCCGTTTTAAGTCCAACTGCAACTTTTTAGAAATCATACAAGTGTTGTTCTCAACATTTGAGCCAGCGATATATAAGTTAGCTCATTACAAGGCCCAGTATGTGATATTATCGAATATTGCTAATTTTAATACCAAATCTAATTCCGCTTTTGTATTTCATAAAAGAGCACTGTACATGTTATTAAATCAACTAACCTTTTAATTTGTTCCATTTTGTACAGTAAATTTCTTTGAATTCGGGGAATTACTGTTACTAATTTTTTATCAAAACAAAGTAAGTATTGTAAAAGAGGTAATATTCAAATATATATATATATATATATATATATATATCCCCAGTTTAACATTTGCTTCGGGCAACATCACCATATCACGACTGGGCCTTTTTATAAAATAATGAAGTATTAGAAAAGGACTCGAAAGTCTCGAAACAAAACAAAAAAGAAGAGTCTAAAAAGTCAACTTAAGTTTTTTTTTGTTTGTTTGCCGACAAGTCAAATAAAAGATGTGAATCGCGATCACGATCTGCAGTAATTTTTATTTATTTATTTTTATTTGTGTATTAGGAAAAAGACTAATGTTAAACTGGATCGGATAAATCAGAGCCTTGGTTTAAAGTCCACCATCTAGGGTTTCACGTCTCATTTCTCACCTTCGATGATCATTCACAGAGCAGAACATTTATTAATAGGCACACTAATACACAGATGATAACCGGAGCGACCAATAGGAGCGTCCCTGGTAGAATCAAATCAAATGTTCGGCACCGACGAGTACTCTGATATGCGCTAAATGAATATGCTATAAGCAGAAAGGATATATACAAATTCTTTTTTTGGGCAGAGACATAAACACATCAGACTAACTATCGAAGAAATCAAGTCTACTTATTAGCAAAGGAGAGTTGTGTATTTAGGCATACTTTTTTTTTCATAGACTTATATCGAAAATTGTATGACCAAAACTGCATCCAGAAAACTGTTTTTGAAGATTTATTACCAAAGCAGACAATATTGAAAACAATAAGACTACACACTTATCTTCAGGAGAAAAATTACTTACTACTTATTTCAGACAGACTTATTTGTTAAATGCAAACTATAACCAATTTTTAAAGAAGACCTACCAACGACTTTTTTATAAAAAAAATACTCATTTTTTATAGACTTAATATTTTTGAATCGAGCACTATACCAAACATCGTTGATGTAATAAATATTTGCAAAATGTAATAATATTTAAGTCGCTAAAGTGTCGCAATTTTGTGATTCGTTAACATCGATCGATAAATTTTGAAACTGCAAATCTACTAAAAATAACGTAAAAAATTAACGTAAAATCACATATGCATAAACAAAATTGCATGAAACTGAATAAAACTAAGAAGAAAAAGTAAACAGATTATTAGGCAGTGACTTATATTGACGGTGGTGATGATTAAGGAGTAGAAGCAAAAAAGTTGGCGGCCGAAAGGAAGAGTACTAACCGACGACCAAAATTAGGTGGAAAATGAATTGATAACGCAGGCGAAAGTGCAGAGTCATGAACCGGACATATAACATAGGCGATGACTGGAGAGAGCCACAAACGGTTCACGAGGTAAAGAGAAAAAAAAAACGACATTAGATTTTAGGTTTTAGGATTTTTAGGTTATGCCTTTTTTTGGTTAAAAAGTTTGGCGTAAAACATAACTAGCTAGTTGATTGCAAACATATTATCTGAAACTTAACTTTAAAATTGTGTTGTTCTATAGTAGATTACTACTTTTGAAAGGTGATTATTGATTAATAATATCATGTCAAATTTGTATGATTCTTCTCAGTAGTGTTCGTCAAGTTATCTCAAGAGGAAAAAGACATGCGCTTATGCATCCATGATTAATAAATTTATGTAACGTGAATTCTTCATCGTAAATGAATATACGGATCCCAGTTACTTACCCTTTTTTCGAATGCCTTGTTATTATTTCTGGCAACGTCCCTACGTAATGGAGTTATCTTATAAGAAAGTTAAGTATTACTACCAAAAGACTCAAAAGTCTTAAAAAAAACCAATGTGTTAATCAGATAACATCATGATCTAGAGATTGTTATTACTTTTTTTTATTGGTGAATTAGAAAAAGACTAAAATAGCAGAAAGTCTTATTTCGAAAACCCAGAGCCTTGCTATAAAAGCCCGCCTCCTAGGCTTCACTTGTCATATCTCATCTTTAACGACCGACTCTCCACATAGTAGAAACCTTTCCCGTCAATTTGCCTATCTCACTTAGTCAGCACCGATGGCGAAACAAGGTAATCGTCCTGAGGAGTACTCTCATACGCTCGACAATGAAACCAAGCAGATAATAAGACCTCCCGTTATCACTCCTTTTCCTGCTCCTAAAGTCATGGACTTACCTATGGTACTCTCGAAAATATTTTTTGTTACTTTTACTGTCGTCTTTGTTGTGGAAAATTTGATTTTTGGAGCTTCTTGTTCCAGTTTCAAGGTAAGCACAAGGAGAGCTTGTATTGGGGAACTTATCGCCCTCAGGCGTATTTTGGAGTTCGCGCTAGGTATTATTCGTGAAACATTTTTATTAGTTACTTTACTTTATCTTTAAAACGTAATACACTTTAACAACAAACGGACTACGTAGTTTTCGTATGTAGTTAGGCTGATCGAGAGATACTAAGTATATGTGAATATCAGTTGCTAACCGTACCCATATCATGCGAAACGGTTCCATTCTTTTACAAGTTAGTAAGTTACAATCAAGTTGATAATAAAGGTGTTGATGACAATGCAGAGATCCTCACCCCCTCGTTGCTGGGTTGATGTGGCTCGTGGCCAGAGAAGGGAAGCCTGTGATGAGGCATTTCTGTGAAGACAAGCACGGTCTTAAGTCATTCGGATGGAAAGAACACAATGGATTAGATTTTGGGCGGCAAGACCTGGTTGAAAACGATTTGGTATTGGAGACAAGCTTTGTCAAGTCTAATGTGGGCAGCCTTGGTTATGGAGGGGATTGGTCAGTTCGAATTAATGTTGAAAATAAAGCGTGGTACGTAATTACTATTCTTTTTAGGTCAACTTTATTCATATATTGTTGCCTTGAGTATCCATATTAAGTTTTTTCTTCCTTCAGCTTGGAAAATATTAGTCTGGATGACCAAGAAAAGATAGGCGTGAATCTCTTCTTTTACATAGCTGATGAAAGTGGCAAAGTTCTAAATTTAGGGCTTAAAGAGAGTTCTACTCTGGTTTCCGGTTCACGTGCAGATGTAGGAAACTGGCAGTTGCACTTAAAATCAGAGGTACACTTTCATTAATTTTTAGTTACTTCATCGACGGGAAAATTGTTATATATCGTGACCTTTCAATTCAAAATTACTTGGTATTGAACACGTCTTTAGTTAGATACACTATTTTTTCAAAGGTCATTTCTCATTTCAGATGTGAGATCCCTAACTGTTTTAGCTGCTCTTTATTTGCAGACTCCTGATATCGAGACCCATTATTGTGGTTTCAAGACGCCCAACTCTGTCAATCTATCTGATCTTGTTCAGAAAAATCTGGTTGTTAGTTATATTCTCAATTTTGAAAGTCTTTCAAAATATATACTGTATATATATATTTTTATAAAGACCACAGTGCTTACATGCCTCTCGGATTGTATAATTTCAGGAAAGCCAGTCTGAACGAGTTGAGCTCTCTGACACAGCGGAGGATGATTCGAACGTTTATGTTTTTCAGGCAAAACAGTCTTTATCAAGATATATAGACATATGTTTTTAAGAATAAAACCACCATCCCTAATTTACTCATACGGATTCTATGATTTAACTGTTGCCGTGTAGATTTCGACGACGAGCCAGCTCTCTACTATAGATATTGCCTTCATATCTGGGATAGATGAAGAAACTGCCAAGATGGAGGATCGTACAGAGGCTCTTACAGGTTTTCAAGCCTCCTCTTATCTTCAAACATTGATGTTCTGATGATGATCGATAACATTTTCCTCAACACAATCATTTTGTAGCCAAAACATGAATAGTTTGGATAGGGAAAATCGGGTCACAGTTTGTCTGTAGTGGGCTCGTTTAGCAGAGTTTTTTTTCTCATATGAGAAAAAATTTGTGTTTAACACCCTTTCCTATGTGTAATTATGATTAGGTAGTAATGATTTTTATTATCATGTGCCCTTGGCCCCTTGTATGTTGAGCTAAGTTTCCATCTTCAATCCGTGTAGGTTCGCCACTCACTACTCTACTTGAAGAGAAACATGTGGCATTTGATGAAAAGTTCCGGGAATGCTTCAACCTTTCTGAAGAGGTGTGGTTCTACTCGGAGTTTCTTAGCATTACCATTGTAAAGTCAATGATTTTATGTGCTTAAATATGCAATCTCTCTGATCATGTGATTCCAGGTTGACCCTAAAACTTTGACGGTTGGTAAAGCTGCAATTGGGAACATGCTAGGAGGCATCGGTTACTTCTATGGTCAATCAAAAGTATATTACCCAATGCCTATGCATCATGTCTTGCACTCTTGGCCAGCTGAGCTGTACACAGCAGTTCCATGCCGGTCCAAACTTCCATGGGGAATGTTGTGGGATGAAGGTTTCCATCAAATGTTGATCTGGTTCGTTGTTAATTAATTCATCATTCTACAGGCTAAAATATTTCTTTTAAGGTTTTTTTTTTCTTGTAAATCATTCTGTGGAGTGCTTATGTGTGAGGTTGATTTAGGCGTTGGGATTTCCGCATAACCTTGGAAATCGTTGGACACTGGTTAGACCTAATGAATATGGAAGGATGGATTCCACGTGAACAACTTTTGGGCGCTGAAGCTCTAAGGTTGTTACATACTCTTACTTATTTATCATTAATGTTTGTCCATAATTATCAAAGTACGTATATCTAATTAATCAAGAGTTTCTAACTGCAGTATGATTGAGCACGACCACGTTCAGTACCCGAATATTGCCAACCCACCTACACTACTGTTGGTGTTATGTGGTATGAATTTTTTCCCTTTTTTTTGGTTATTGAATTAGTTCACTAATCATTCTGTTCCTGATACAAAAAATGACTTAATTTTTCACAAAGATTAATAGTGCTTCACCTAGCTACCTGCGTAAAAGTTGAGAGAATAAGAACAAGCTTTCAAGATCGAATCAAACGCCACGTTGACATTTCTTGTTTTTTCTCTCTTTTTCGCAGATCTGATCATTGGGATAGAGAAAAAGACATTCAACAAGGACGAAACCGAAGCAATCGTGTCGTTCCTAGAGGGGGCTTTTGTACGGTTAGAAGCATGGTTCCAATGCTTATATACTTCCCAGAAAGGTACGTAACAACACGGACGTAAGCTTTTTCAGTCTTCCAAGTTCCAAAGCGTTGTGTTCCGTGTTTCTAGCATTTATATTAATTAGCCCCGCCGAGATCTTTTCTGTCTTCAACAGTTAAATATAATATCATTCATCTTATGACCAGGGGAAACGAAGGGAAGTTTCTATTGGCGTGGCAGGGACGGTAAAACAGAGCAAGAACTAAATCCTCGTGTAATACTTCTTATTTTTAGTGAAACATTTTGTTTAAGTTTAAAGGGGTTTTCATTTAAGAACCTAATGAAATTGATTGGACTGGTGCATGTCTCTCACAAATGTTACCAGAATGTTTACCTATAGCGCTCACATGATGCCTTAATAAGCTTCTACAAATTCATGCAGACTGTCGGCTCGGGTATGGATGATTATCCACGGGCTTCACACCCAAGTGACGATGAGAGGCATGTTGACCTCAGATGTTGGATTTATCTTGCGGCAGATTGCATGAAGTTCATCACAGATTTTCTAAAGATAAAAACAACGGTTCGAATAGAATAATAGAATACATTCACTATTTTCATCATTCTCACATGTTTTTGACCTTAAAACATTTGAATTAATCCTGCAGGAGGAGGATTACGGGTCAATTGCCGATCAGCTTTCAAATTTCGATGATTTGAATACGGTTTATTTTGCACTACTATTGCCTACAACTACATAATTCTGAAAAAAACATTGCGATTTTTTTCTCCTAACCACCTTCATCACCTCTAATTCCTCTTTTACAGATGCATTATGACAATCACCATAAGACTTACCTGGACTATGGTAATCACACAGAAAAGGTAAGAAAATCTGAATGAATCATCCATAGACCATCCCAAACATCAACTTTCATGATAGAGAGCTATGTAGATCTAATATATATCTGATTCACCAGGTTCGGTTAGTCATCGAAATTGGGAGGATGGTAAGGGTGACTGATGAGGAGCCAGTGCTAAGAAAGGTTCCTCACGTCGGTTATGTCAGCTTCTTTCCACTCATGTCTAAAATCATTCCACCTGTGAGTTATTTATTGTGCATTTATATCTATATCTATTCCATTATCTTTAAGAAACAAAGTCTAAAATTTCATTTTCTTTGGGCTTGGCGAAGGATTCTGAAATCCTCGAGCAACAGCTTGATCTCATTCTTAAAAACGACATGCTATGGAGCGACTACGGAGTACTTTCACTTTCCAAAACCAGGTGAGCGATTCTTCGTTAGTACCATAATTAAGCTCTCACATTTCATTACTCAAGCCTGTTTAGTTTGGTGGTTTGGTGAATCAAAATACGTAAGTTTTGCTCTAATCATATCATCAATTCAGCTCTTTGTACATGAAATCGAACGGTCAGCACCAACCACCATGTTGGAGAGGTCCCATATGGATGAATATGAACTACATGATTCTTGCCTCCCTGAACCATTATTCTAAAGGTACATTTTTATTCAGTCCCCCACTTTCAAAAACAAAACATTTTATATAACCAATCAAAAAATTTCTTGCAGTGGAAGGACCGTACAGCGACAAGGCAAGAGATATTTACGTGAAACTAAGGAGCAATTTGATAAGGTATATATGTATACTTGTCAAGGGTAATTTAAGACATAAAGTTGACGATGTCTAAAGATGTGTGGCCTTACCTATGTGTGTTGGTGATGCAGTAACGTGGTTGGAGACTATGACCAGACCGGATACATGTGGGAACGCTATGATCAAACAAAAGGAACTGGCGAAGGTGGACGTGACTTCACCGGATGGTCTGCACTTATCCTCTTAATCATGACCGAAGAATACCCTCGTCTGTAAAAACCCTCTTGATTTACAAATGTTGGCTTTTATACCCGGCTCGTGTTTGAGAAACAAAATAAGGCATATGACCAACTTTTCATTTTCTAAGGGAGTCTATGTTACTCTGTAGCATTTCCATTTCTCTATTTGCTTTTTCAAGTGTGTTTTACTTTTACAAATAAGAATGAGAGCTCGTTTGTGAGACTCATCCTAAACCGAGTGAGTTTAAGGGTGAGAAACTTTGTTCTCTCGTGTGTTTCTATTCCTGTTATTTTGATTCCGTTTTTTTTTCCCAATAAAGAGTCCTGGGTTTTAATTTTTGCATTTTTGTGCTTCTCTACATTTTATCAATTTGTCCGACCTGCCAACGAAAAGGTTACCACGAGAAGTGAATCACGTCGATAAAGAAGATCCAGGAGACCTTATGAAAAGAAATTTGCTAGATTTCGAAAAATCCTGGACGAGGCTCAAAATATACTCTAGGCACCCAGCTCATGATGGAACTGCATACATGCATTCTTGCTTTCTTCCATGTTGAAGAATAAACACAAATTTTTTAACTGAAGTAAGATAAAACTAATCACATCATTTGAAACTTTTCTCGAGTTTAGATATTGTAGAAAGACAAAAGGCAAAAAGACAAGGTCACACATTACACAAGGACTCATACGAGGTTTTTATCAGCGAATCCAATGCATCTAGAAAATCTGATCTTCGTCATACTCGTCCGGGTCAAAGTCAGAAGTGTCACTAGCACCTGAGATGTCATAGTAAAACTCATCTTCTGACATCATATCAACATCAGATAAGCCATAAGGGTAGTCGTCATCTTCTGATGAATTCACGTCGTTAACCGTTGCGTCATATGGGTAATCATGAATCGATTCATCAGGGCGTCTCACAACTTTGATCCTCTCGGAACACCGTTTCCCCAGATCCCCAACAAGGTTAACGTTGAAACACTGCCGTAAATCAAGATGTTCCAGGTTAGGACAGCCGTCGAGAATAGCGTTCAAACCGGTGTCTGTTAACCTGTCGCCGAAAAGCTGGAGGTGGCAAAGTCGAGGCATTGTTTCAGCGATCGCTAGAGCAACATCATCACTCTCGTCTCGAGGACGCCTGTAACCGACACAGTTTTTCTTCAAAGTCTTGAGGTTTGGACAAGACTGGCCAACAAGTTTCAGAGAGTCTCCTGATAATGAGCAGTACGAAACCTCGAGTTCTTGAAGGAAGGGAAGTTTCACGAGTGCTTCCGTAAGTCCCTCGCTTGTTAATTGATAGCACATTGCAACTTTAAGGCTTCTCAGATTCCTTGAACTGCAAAATAGTTGGGTGTAAGTAAAAACTTTAGAAACATAACCAACACTATTGTGAAGAGTAGATTATAAGCTACCACAAACCAGCAATCTAGGGTTAGGAGCTCGGAACTAGTAATATCTTTTCATGGCCAAAATCTGTCCTTAACCCTAAAATTAGCAAAAACAAGCCATACAAGAACTGATTTCAAAGCAACCTCAGTTCTCTAAACAAGGATTCATAAATTCCCAATGACTAAATTCGCGAGAATTGGAGTCGCAGGGAGGGAAAGAGAGAGAGAGACGGAACCTATCGGCGATGTAACTGAGGAGAGAATCAGTAGCGAAGTGCCGAATATCGATGTCAACCAATTCGCCCTGGCTACGATCAACAGCGTGGCGACACAGATTCTCGTAATACGTGTCTCCCAAGATTCCCAGTTTACGCATCTCAATTTTCCGCCACATCGACGCCTCTTTACACACGCCACGCCACGATCTGCACACTCTCTGTGCGTTTTCCACTATCTCAATCGCCCCAAGCCGCTGCAGAATCGACGTCGTCAGTTCCGGCGGAAGCTCCGCCCAGTTTGCATCTTCTCCTTCCTTCAAGCCCATCATCGCTCCAGGCAAAGACGACGAACCCATCCTGAGGATTAATTATTCCACTCAAGCAAGAGAATGATGAGTGAAGAAGTTTCAACATAAATTCGTTTGAGCCAAATTTTTCTTATGATTGGGCCTATTGGGCCTAGGCTTACAGTTAAAACTCATCCTTATCCGCTTGAAAAGCCCCTTTTGCATTGTTCTCCCGACGCGCTCAAAGGATTTAAGCGCATCATTATTGATAAAACTATAATGAGTCTTTTACAAAAAAAAACAAAATTATAATATTTTAATTAAAATTATAACTCAATTAATAGAAAATTGACACATGGATAATAAATCTCTTAAAATAAGATAAAAAGGTTCCAAAAACTCTAAAATTGGAAACCATAACATTCTCTCTCTTATTTTCTTTTTCTTTTACATTTATCTAAATTAATAAAAACTCTTTTAAAAACCTACCAATAATTATGCTCTAAAAAGAAGGGAATATTGATACTACGTAGAGATAAGAGGAGACATGAACGAGTTCATTAATAAGTTGACAAGATGAGCTGAAACATGCATATTCTCTTCGTTGTTTTTTTTTTTTTTTAACACCTCTTCGTTGTTTAGAAAGCTTCAATATCATAAAATTCACCTCGTGTTTTCTTTATCTTGCTGTCTGACTCCGACATCAATCCGATCAATACATGTTTCGCGACTCGCGAGCGATCATTTTTTGTACTCATAAAGTTATAAAAATAGAAAGAAAAAAAAGTTATAATAATAGACCAGGTTATATTCATATGATTTTATGTTTTTCTACTTGTGGAAACGTTGGACACTTGGACCACAGTTTCTTTACCAAAAATGTAGGTGTTTGGTGTACCTCAATTCTCATTTTTAACAAATGTAAGTACTTGTAATTAACTCCCAGCACTCGTATTTGATTAAATACTCTTTATGTAAGCAATTTTCCTTTTTTGGAATATACAACTTAACGTGATTGAGATTTCTGAATTCCAACCATTTCTTTCTTTCCCATCACAAGCCCATATTTTTCATAAAACAATTACAAATTTACAAATTAATTAACCTATATAGTTTGAGAACACTATCCTATTTGTGTTTGAACTATGGAAAAACTATAGGAATTTCGATACGTCATGAACAAAATTATGCTAATAAAATAGAAAATAGATGAAAATTAAAAGACAAAAAAAAAAGGAGAATGACATGGCTTGGACTAAAAAAAAAATTACATGGCTTTGTGACTCAACGTTTTTGTCGAAGTCTGTGTGTGGTTAAAAAGCCATACGATCCGACAGAGACTCCACGTGTCCGAATCTGGCGGAAGTTCGTGAGACAGTGGTGGGTCACCCAAGAAAGAGAAGAAGAACAGGTCTTCAGGGTAGGGGGTTTACTGGTTATAGCCGGTTATTCGCTCTTCAGACACGTCCGGTGTTACTGGTATAAGACCAGGGGGTTTAAGCCTTTTGTCACGTCCGGTACTTTTTTTGTTTCCACACAAAGGGGTTTTTCGTTTTCACAGGATTTCGACCCAAAAAAAAACAAAAAAAAGAGAAGCCTTCCCTTATACCTTTCGTTTTGATTTCCTGTAGAGAATTTTGTTGGTTTTCTTCTTGTTCCTCTGATCTTCGTGCTTTTCGTTAGAGATTTTGCCCGCATTGTTTTCCTAAATAACGGTGAGAACTTTTTAATGTTTTTTTGGATATGCTATTTAGATTGCAGTTTACACTGTTATGAGCGAGTCCTGTTCATACCAAAAAAGATGCATGGGGGTCTATGTTGAATTTTCGCTTCTTAGAACCTGAAATGTGTTTTGTTTCCGTGAAAAATGTAGTTTGAATCCCAGAATTCTAATTGTTTTTTCTTGGTTATAGAAATGTCTGCCTGATCTACGGCTGTTTTCTCTTATAACATCAACTGAATGAAGCTTTAGATCTTGGTAAATAGGAAAATTCAATGGCTTGGGTTCTAGCGAGGTTTTACCAACTTTCCTCTCTGAAATTGGAAATCTAATGCGTATTCACGTATATATTAATATGAGGATAGAGTCTGTTGTACTCATTAATTAATTAACCTAATTTTGTCTTCTTGCAGGGGTTTTCTTGTTTGGATTAAATTCAATCCCGTAACAATGTTTTCTTGTTGAATGTCTGAAATATCTGAAATATTCTATACATCATGGTGTTGCAAAAGAGGCTCGATTACGGATTCAATGGCTATGAGGTGCCTCCCACACCTCGAGCTGCAAGATCACCTAGAGTACATAGATTCTTAACTTTTGTGTTTCTAACAGCTTTCTTGTGCTCCACTGTTCTTCTGCCTCTGATCTGCCTCTGTTTGTGTTTGTGGGTTTTGCTAGAAGAGTGCTTTCAAGAAGAAAAGCGAAACCAATCAAATATCTTCCTTCGATTTGTTGGCTGCAGTAGCTGGAAAATTGCTACTTGAGAGTGGTGGGAATTCTTCTTCCTCGAGTAACAATGCCTCAGAGGATAATAACGAAGATCAATATGTAGCTAAAAAAGAACCGCTTTATGGCGGTGATCAAACGATGGTAGAAGAGACTAATTGTGATCATATTGATGACAAGAACACTGAAAGGAGATTCTTTGTCTCTGAGATCCTTCAAAAAACTCATGAAAGCTTCAATAGATCTCCAAGTCCTCCCAAAGATTTCCATTTTGGATCTACCTCTGGTATAACTTCTGATTCCTCGGAGAAGTTTGGCACTCAAGAATTAGCGTACGAGGAAACCAAGATCGACAGTGGTGACTGCTTTAGGTCAGAGACTAATGACAAGAGATCAATACACTGTGAACCAGAGTTATCAAGGAATGTTGTAGCCGAGGATAAGCATCATATAGGTAGTGGATTCAGGAAACCGATTCCCCAAAATCCTTTGGTGTGCTCTGATGATATAGATTTACTCAGTGGTAGGGAAAATGATGATGACGAAAACTTCTCAGCCCGTTACACAACCAAATCATTTAGGTCAACTCTGCGAATAGGAGATAGAAGAATAAAGAAAGTTCTGGCTTCAAAGTCTTCTAAAGTCTCTTCAAAGCAGAAAGAGACGACGGCAACTAATTCAGGTGAGCATATATATATGTGAACCATTTGTGGGCTAGTCATACGTTCTTTTGATGATGCTTATGGTTTTTTTTCCTGAAAATGTTTAGACTTGGACGTGAAGCCTGGTTACTACAGCAAGAAACATTGTCTCAAAAGCATAAGATCAGAGAAGAACTATCCTATCAAGAAAAGAAGATACTTTGATGGTTATACAGCCTCACAATTAGAAGAAACAGTTAAAAATGACGGCCTTTCTGGTTCACCTCGAAAGGGTATAATCGGAAGCTAGTCGTTTAAGCTTCAACCTAAACTACATCATGATGTTTTACTTTGAGCTTTGTTTTTTGCAGCTTCAGCTTTTCTGTCAACCATAGCTTGTCAGAAGCAGCAATCGAGAGATTCTCACGGTATCTTTTTGTACTAAGACGTTCTTGTTTCACTCAAGAGTTTTATAATGACTTTGTTAATTTTTTTTTGCTGTGCCTAGTGAAACTTGGAATCAAGTCATTTAGAGTTCCTGAGCTTTTCATTGAAATTCCAGAGACTGCTACTGTTGGCTCGCTAAAGGTTTGCACTTCTTTGCTTAGATATTTTTGGAAAGGGTCATTTATAGTTTTGGATAACGATGAGAATTTTCTTATCTTCGCTAGAGGACGGTCTTGGAAGCTGTGACCACCATACTTGGAGGTGGACTACGCATAGGTGTTCTTGTTCATGGAAAAAAGGTTAGAGACGACAGCAAAATGCTTCTTCAGAGTGGCATCTCTCTAGACACTCTTTCAGATACTTTAGGCTTTTGTCTTGAGCCCAATCCTCCACAATCCACAAAACCGCTGTCTCATGAAGATTCTGATTTTGTGAGTCCATGTAATATACCTCACCCTCTAACAAGGTCAGTCCTACTCCAAAGATCAACGTTTGGTTCTTCTTTCTTTAGCGTAGAAAAATATCCTTTCTGATGTGTTTAATCTTCCATTAGGTGTCTCCCATCACCGGGAAAACATGCTAAACCGAGTAACTCTGTAGAAAGTGACCTTGACTCCAAACCCTCTGCACCAAATAGGGCAAAACCCGTCTACTCCAGAGCCTTGATTCCTGTCGCTCCTCTGCATGCTCAGGCTTTAAACGTAGTCCCACCTCGGAAACCCAAGCGATCTGAGGTGGCACAACGCAGAATCCGTCGACCCTTCTCTGTCGCAGAAGTAGAGGCCCTTGTTCAAGCTGTGGAGAGACTTGGGACCGGAAGGTAATTGATTCGTTAATGTTATACCAAACTAAAAGTCTTCATTTCCATTAAGAATTGGTCCAAGAAAGTCATAATATATCTGTGGAAAACTATCTGTAGGTGGCGTGATGTAAAGCTGCGAGCTTTTGATAATGCAAAGCACCGGACTTATGTTGATTTGAAGGTACAAAAGGGAATCTCTCCTTTTACCCCCATCAGTCTTTAATTGAGGTATGTGTTGCTTGTGAAAGAAGTAATTAGTTTTGGGCTTGATGTGAATGGTAGGACAAATGGAAGACGCTGGTGCACACAGCAAGAATATCGCCACAACAAAGGAGAGGTGAACCAGTTCCACAGGAGCTCTTAGACCGGGTACTGATGGCTCATGCCTATTGGTCCCAACAACAGGGGAAACAACAGTTGCTAGAGGGACCCCATAAGCTCGAGACCAGCCTTGGTCTATAAACTGGGAAAAAATTGTTATCTTCGCGACGTGAAAATGGACGTTAGCGGGATGAACCTGGAGAAATTTTTTCTTTCATATATATTTTTTTGTTTGTTAATTTGTTCTGTTATGTCGTGTATTTAATATTCAATTGTGTAAGAAAGAGGAACTAAATGTGGTGAAAAGAAGAAGATAGAGATGAAGATATGTGAAGTCTAATGTAATTGTCACAGTGCTTGGTTATAATAACAGGTTTATTCCTTTTGTTGCCTTGGAAATTTTTTAGATCCTTGGAAGTATTTTATCTGAGGAACTCGCACAAAGATCGTTTTGCAAGCTATTCAAATTTATGAATTTATCAACGAATATCTCGTATATCATCAAAACTTGTCTGACGTTGAAACTTAATTGGTTGATACAGATGCATTTTGCATGTTGAAAAGGTGAAATATGTTTATCAGGTCAGACAATATAAACCACAATTCTTGTAACATATCATATAGACATGTGGACCAAGACATACACATGTAGGTTCAAACCTGGTAATAGTATAATTGATGTGCGATTATATGGGTTAAACCTGGTGAAATGTATGTTTTCAACCCAAAAAAAAAAAACAAAAGAGGTGGTCGCGCGAGATGAAATGGGTACAAGCAAGCATAATTGAGAAATTGTGAACGTGAAGGGAGATCATTATTCACTAATTATTATTAATAATGAATCGATGATACAAGCAAAGCAAGCACCACTGATAATGATGAATGTGAAGGGAGATCAAGTCTCTCCCATTCACACATGGGATAATCGACAAGATTCCTTGACATTTTAAAAAAAAAAATGCTATAGCTAATGGGAAGAAATAGAACCAAATTAATATATGTACCCGATTATCATTCACTTTGGCTTTTTGTGGTAATAGATATGCGACTTTTTTCGATGGCTAACACACTTTTTGGACACAAAATCAAAACAAGAATACGGTGGAAGATTCTTTAGGATCTTATCGATCAATGGAGATGAATAATTGGAGATGTCATTTTCATTACTTCACATCTTTATGAAAAGTCGACACCATTGAGTAATCTTTTTGGATTGATGTGTTCAAGCATGTGGCTAGGAAATAAGCCAATGTTACAAACCTACAATGGGAAGCTAAAGTATGGTGCAATGAATCAACGTAAGAGATATTCATAATATCGAGGAGCAATAATGGGATTATATATCAAACAATGACATCGACTAGCGAGAGGTCTTATTGTATATAAGTAGTCTTAGTAGAGCGTCCGGAAAACAAAAAGAAGAGCCAATACGTCCATGTTGAAAATTGTTTTGTTATAATGAGACCGTGAATCTACTCAATCATATGCATCAAACCAGGTCAACATTACAGAGTTAATTACGAATGTCAAATAAAACTTATTTCCCTGAAAAAAAAAAACAAAATGTGAATGATCAGGTTAACAAAATTATGCTTTCCCACTGTAAAATATTATTATATATTATAAAATTGACGAGAGTAAAAGTCCTGGTAAAAGTAAAAAAAAGATAAACAGTGAAAATTGTTGTCGGGAGCCGGAAAGATTCTCTTTCAGACTGATATCCGTCTGAATCACATAGGTATAAACTAGTCTATTATTTGATGATATCTTTCCACACAGTAAAACAATTAATTAGCTTCTTATCTTTCATTTGCTCCTCTCTTCTCTTCTCTTCTCTTCTCTCTCTCTCCCCACCACGTACACAAGTCACCTTTCTCCCCCAACTCAAGGTATTTCCTTGTCATCTTGTTGCCGAATCCGCGAATCTTACCCACAAAGAGAGGTATGCTGATGAGTTCTCTCTTCAGTCTCCCCTTTTGCTTGCTTTGTTTATTATTATTCTTCTCTCTTTCTCTCATGGTTCCTCTGCTCTGTTTTTCGTGATTTGATCAGGAATATAAAGTCTCCACCTTTACTTGATTTTTAACCAACTCTGAACTATGTTGAACCACCACTGCTTCCATTTCTAGGGGTTTTAGAGGTCGATCCATGGGTTCTTATTCGGGTGGAGGATTCAATGGATCCTTAGATGGGTTCGATTTCAGTAGCGAGTTTGATGATTTGCCTGCCTCAAACGGGTTCTACCTAGATGAGCCTTTCTTAAATTTCGCATCTTTGGATCATTCAGCTGCTCCTATGGAGACTTATCCCCAGAAGAAGGACAGCAACAACAGCGCTGCTGCATCAGGTGATCTGTTATCATCTCCATCTGATGAAGCTGATTTCTCTGATTCTGTTCTCAAGTACATAAGCCAGGTCCTTATGGAGGAAGACATGGAAGAGAAGCCTTGTATGTTTCACGACGCCTTGGCTCTTCAAGCTGCTGAGAAGTCTCTCTATGAAGCCCTTGGCGAGAAGTACCCTTCTTCTTCTTCTACTATGGACCATCAAGCTTACTCTGAGAAACTGGCTCATGATAGCCCTGATGGTTCTTGTTCAGGTGGTGGCTTCAGTGATTACGCTAGCACCACCACCACCACTTCCTCTGATTCACACTGGAGTGTTGATGGTTTTGAGAATAATAGACCTTCTTGGTTACAGACACCCATCCCTAGTAACTTTGTTTTCCAGTCCACTTCTAGGTCCAGCAGTGTCACGGCTAGCGGTGGTAGTAGTGCTGCTTTTGGGTCTGGTTATGGTGATGATTTGGTTTCGTCTATGTTCAACGATAGTGAACTGGCTATGCAGTTCAAGAGAGGAGTGGAGGAAGCGAGTAAGTTCCTTCCTAAATCTTCTCAGCTCTTTATAGACGTGGAGAATTACGTTCCCAGGAATTCTGGATTCAAGGGAAATGGTTCTGAGGTTCTTGTTAAAACGGAGAAGAAGGATGACGCAGAGCATCATAACTCTGCTCCTCCTCCCAACAGGTTGACTGGGAAGAAAAGTCACTGGCGTGACGAAGATGAGGATTTGGTTGAAGAAAGAAGTAACAAGCAATCAGCTGTTTATGTTGAGGAAACTGAGCTCTCTGAAATGTTTGATAAAATTTTGCTATGTGGCGGCTCAGGGCGACCTGTATGCATTATTAACCAGAAGTTTCCAACAGAAACGGCCAAAGTCGAGACAACTCAGCAAACTCAGGCGCAGTCAAACGGAGCAAAGGCCACCCGTGGAAAGAAATCAGCTGCTAATAGTACTAGTAACGATTCTAAGAAAGAAACCGCTGATTTGAGGACTCTTTTGGTATTATGCGCACAAGCTGTATCAGTGGATGATCGTAGAACCGCCAACGAAATGCTAAGACAGATACGGGAGCATTCTTCGCCACTAGGCAACGGGTCAGAGAGGTTGGCTCATTATTTTGCGAATAGTCTCGAAGCACGCTTAGCTGGGACCGGTACACAGATTTACACCGCTTTATCTTCGAAGAAAACATCTGCATCAGACATGTTGAAGGCTTACCAGACATACATCTCTGTCTGCCCGTTCAAGAAAGCAGCTATCATATTTGCTAACCACAGCATAATGCGTTTGACTACAAACGCCAACACGATCCACATCATAGATTTTGGGATATCTTACGGTTTTCAGTGGCCTGCTCTGATTCATCGCCTCTCGTTCAGACCTGGTGGTCCACCTAAGCTTCGGATTACCGGGATAGAGCTGCCTCAGCGCGGGTTTAGACCAGCGGAAGGAGTTCAGGAGACGGGTCATCGCTTGGCTCGATACTGTCAGAAATACAAGGTTCCGTTTGAGTATAACGCGATTGCTCAGAAATGGGAAACGATCAAAGTCGAAGACTTGAAGATTAAAGAAGGAGAGTTTGTGGTTGTAAACTCTCTGTTCCGTTTCAAGAACCTTCTAGATGAGACCGTTATGGTAAACAGCCCAAGAGATGCAGTTTTGAAGCTGATAAGGAAAGCAAACCCGAATGTCTTCATCCAGGCGGTCCTAAGCGGATCCTACAACGCGCCATTCTTTGTCACGAGGTTTAGAGAAGCGTTGTTTCATTACTCGGCTCTGTTTGATATGTGCGACTCGAAGCTGACGAGGGAAGACGAGATGAGGCTGATGTTTGAGAAAGAGTTTTATGGAAGAGAGATCATGAATGTTGTGGCTTGTGAAGGGACAGAGAGAGTGGAGAGACCGGAGACGTATAAGCAATGGCAAGCGAGAGTGATCCGAGCCGGGTTTAGACAGCTTCCGCTTGAGAAGGTACTGATGCAGAATCTGAAGTTGAAGATCGAAAACGGGTATGATAGCAATTTTGATATTGATCAAAATGGTAATTGGTTGCTTCAAGGTTGGAAAGGTAGAATCGTGTATGCTTCATCTGTTTGGGTTCCTTCTTCTTCTTCATAGATGCTTCTTGTGTCCTACGTAACTGGGCTGTATGTAGGGCTTTTCTGTTGATAGTCTCTCGCCATCACTAGTTGATTGGGTTAAGAGTTAGGGGTTCCTGGATGCTAGAGTATTGTTATATGCTTGTGGCTTAGCGTGTGTAAGAGTATAGCATAAGAGAGAGAGAGAGAGAGTACTCTATGTTCACGCAATCTTATGTTGCATAAATAATGAAAAGCTAACTTTTTAAAATGTCATTTGCTTACAAAGTTCTATTGCATCAGGCACGACCAATCATTTGTTGCAGGTAATGGTGCACTATGATGAATTAATCATCACAATGTACTGTAGTTACATCCTATGAAAAGTGTAGTGTTAAACGTAAATTTGATTATCTTTGTACTCCAAACCACATCGAAATACACATTGGTGAACAAAAGAAAGGTATCCGGATAATGTGTTTTCTAATCTGACAACCTACCAATACCGATCAACGGGATAACACATCCTGGTTTAAATTAGAAAAGCTTGACTATTATTGATTGAACCAACCAACATAATGTAATTTTAAAGCTAAAGAAATAACTAATCCAATTAACTTTCTTTAGTACTTTCCAAGATTCGTAATGAAAGAAAAAGCTAATTAACTAAACAAACCCTAAGAAAGGTTAAATATTTATGTAGATACAGAAACCCATTATAGTACATTAGTACTCAAACGTGATACCCACTCATTTTCGAGTTTTATGTATATTAAGCAATTTCTTCAGGTACTATAGTACAATATTATGTGGTGTGAATCTCACAATTCACAAAATATATGTCAGAATGACATTGTGAGATCAGATCCGGATGGGTTTCTGTCACTTTTTATGCTTTTTTTTATTGTCGTGGATCTATATAATAATTATCTCGTCACTTTGTCACTTTATGTTTTTTTTTTTCGTCTGTTTGTAAATATAGTACTCCTACTACTTATCAGCAACATTTAAATAATTTGTACTGGTCAAATAATCAACTCCACCTATCAGGAATCTTTATAAATCTTGCTCCCCAAGTTTTACATATCAAACTTGCTTTTGTCAACTGCATATGAACTTTTGGAATCAATCTAATAAATATATATATTATTTGTTACGATACGTTTGACTTTACATCAAAATGAGAATAAAATCGGGAGTTGATCAAGTAGCTATACATAAAAACTAATTTTGTAATAAAATAATCTATATTTATCTAAAGCGACCAAAGCTACTACATGATACATTAGATCTAGGGTCACATCGTGTTATAATCCAGACTTTAATATACTATGATACATTAGATCTAGGGTTCACATCAATTAAAAGTTTTGTATTTACTCTGTGCACCATTTCAAATATATCTAACATACTCATTTCACACACACTATTTAAAACCCCCACACAAATTTCATACACAGAGACAGAGTATTTTGGAATCGTGGCCACTCCTTTGTTAATGTTACAACATCAAAATAGAAGCTATCCACAAACATACTGTACAAGTTAATGGGAAAGACTCCGAAGATAAAAGAAAATAAAATTTCAACTTGTCATAAAAAACATGATAACTTTTTGTGCTAATAAATTATCATGACAGTCACTACTACTGATTGAATAGAGAGATGGCCCCAAAGCCCACGAATGAGACACTTAAAAGACAGGTCAAAAGGAGCCGACAAATGTAGTTTTGACTCCCTCGGACGAATCGCAAGACTGGTCTTGTCCCCCTCGCGTATCCCGGGAAACTTCCTCCTTTTGTGCTCATCGTTATTCTCTCTATTTTTCATTTAACACTTCTCTCTCTATTTCTTTCTTGCTGTTGCTCTCACGCATAGCTATATCCAGTCACCTTCACGTTCCATAATGATCTAACAAACTTCACGCCTTTTTCCCATTTCTTCGTCTTGTAGATGAAAGTTAACCAAAATTCAGTGAATTATTAGGGTTTTTCTTTTCTCCAATAAAGGAGAGTTTTTTTCTTTTTATGATGGAATCGACTTTCTCCGGAATGGTCAACGGTTTCGAGTATTATGATGTGGGTTTCTTACCAAACCCAACTCCCGATCTCGGGTTCGGCGTTCCTTCTTCGAGCGATTTCGATCTCCGGACGGATCACCAACCTTCAGTTTGGGTTCCAGCAACACACCAAGATCAAGATCAATATCAATATCAATATGAATATCATAATCAGTACTCTCCTCCAGCTGACGAGATCGATTCAGAAAACACCCTCTTGAAATACGTAAACCAGCTCCTTATGGAAGAGAGTCTCGCGGAGAAGCAGTCCATGCTCTACGATTCATTGGCTCTACGACAAACGGAAGAGATGTTGCAGCAAGTGATCAGCGACTCACAAGCTCATCAACCCTCTTATATTACTCCGAACTCCATTACGAGCAGTAGCGGTAGTAACGGTGGTGATAACTACTGGGGCAGTAACAGCAATTCTAGTGTCGGGATCGAGACAGGAGCAGGTACTTGTACTGAGAGCGACGTCTTGTATGATGACCCTGTTGTTGACTCTGGGGTTGTGTCGTTTCGAGGATCCAACAACATGTTGCGTGGATTCGGACAGCCAGCGAACGAGATTCTTGTCCGGAGTATGTTTAGTGACGCAGATTCAGTTATGCAGTTTAAGAGAGGGCTTGAGGAAGCTAGCAAGTTTCTTCCTAATACCGATCAATGGATCTTCAATCTCGAGCATGAGGGGAAAGAAGCCGTTTCGGTGAAAGAAGAGAAAGGTTTTTCAGGTACCTCGAGACCTAGGAAGAATCATCACCAGCGGGAAGAAGAAGAAGATGATCTAGAGGAAGCTAGGAGCAGTAAGCAATCTGCAGTGACTGTGGAAGATGGTAAATTAACTGAGTTTTTTGATAAAGTTTTGCTTCTTGATGGCGAATGCGATCCTCAGGTTATTGAAGATGGCGAGAATGTTTCCAGCAAGCCTCAGGTTATTAAGAAAGAAGGTGGCCGTGCCAAAAAGAAGAGCCAAGCGGTTGACTTCCGCACGCTTCTCACTCTATGCGCACAGTCGATTTCCGCAGGAGATAAGATTACAGCTGATGACTTGTTGAGGCAGATAAGGAAGCAATGTTCACCTCTTGGCGATGCGTCACAGAGACTGGCTCATTTCTTCGCCAATGCGCTCGAGGCGCGTCTTGAAGGAAGCTCCGGGACTATGATCCAGAGTTATTACGATTCGATAACCTCCAAGAAACGAACAGCTGCACAGATTCTTAAATCCTACAAAGTGTACTTGTCTTCGTCTCCGTTCATGACTTTGATTTACTTCTACTCCAACAAGATGATTCTTGATGCTGCCAAAGATGCTTCGGTTCTTCATATAATAGATTTCGGGATCCTTTACGGTTTCCAGTGGCCTATGTTTATACAGCACGTAGCAAAGAGCAAAACCGGGCCAAGGAAACTACGGATTACTGGTGTCGAGCTGCCTCAAAACGGGTTTCGTCCAACCGAGAGAATAGAGGATACGGGTCGAAGACTTACAGAGTACTGCAAGCGCTTTGGTGTTCCGTTTGAATACAATGCTATTGCATCCAAGAACTGGGAAACAATACGCATGGACGAGTTCAAGATCCGACCAAACGAAGTTCTTGCGGTTAATACCGTGCTCCGTCTCAAAAACCTTCGAGACGTGACTCCAGGGGAAGAGGATTGCCCTAGGGACGGGTTCCTTAAACTCATCAGAGACATGAAACCTGACGTTTTCCTCAGCTCCACTATTAACGGATCTTTCAACGCCCCGTTCTTCACCACACGGTTCAAAGAAGCTCTGTTTCATTACTCGGCGCTCTTCGACATGTTTGGTTCCACGCTGTCCCGGGAGAACCCGGAGAGGATACATTTCGAAGGGGAGTTTTACGGGAGAGAAGTGATGAATGTGATTGCTTGTGAAGGAGTAGATAGGGTCGAGAGACCAGAGACTTACAAGCAGTGGCAAGTGAGGATGATGAGGGCTGGGTTTAAGCAGAAGCCTGTGGAGGCAGAGCTTGTGGGGTCATTTAGAGAAAAGATCAAGAAGTGGGGTTACCATAAAGACTTTGTCCTTGATGAAGATAGTAATTGGTTCTTGCAAGGTTGGAAAGGTCGCATCTTATTCTCTTCTTCTTGTTGGGTCCCTTCTTAGCTTTTGTGTTACAGTCAAATATTGTTCATGTATTTATGTTTTGTTTGTTTTTCTACTTTGCTTTGCGACGTGACATTCATATGTATTATGTTGAAAGCTAAAAGAGGTTAACTGGATCTTTAGTACAGATGGATCTTTCAACCAAACCGAAACTAAATCGAAAATCCCATTTTTACTTGATATCTACGCAATGAACGCTACAGGTTGTATTTACTGCTTTAACACAAACCCTGTATATCTTTTTCATAGAAGGATGGAAACCTTTTTTTGGAGTATTTTTGCGTTCCATTCGCAAGCCACTATATCTCAAAGATGCCCAAGGTAAGTATAACATATAATAAATAAATAATATAAATTAAAACGTATCTAGAATTTGAAGGTTACTTTTCCAGAAAGAACAATCCCTCCATCTCCAAAACATGAAGATACATAATCATGTTCTGTTATTGCCATCGATAAAATTTACAATGAGTAACCATTTGGGTATCTATGTCGGAACCACCTGTGGCTCAAGCGGCGGAGCTCTATCATCCTCCGCAGGCTTCACCGCTACAAGGTCCTCTTGGCTCTTTTCCGTCTCTTCAAATCCAGATTTAAACCTGTCGTAATTTGTGGTCTCATTCGACTTAAACGGACGCTCACCTAAGACTTTAGCAAGATCATCCTGATGCAGAACCTCCTTCTCTAGCAATAGCTCAGCGATCTGAGCCACTTGTTCTTTGTGTTCCTCTATTAGCTCAACCGTTCGCTTGTAAGCTTTGGCCACCCATTCTCGGACCTCTTCATCAATCATCGCACCGGTTCTGTTGCTGTATGGTTTGGAGAACTCGTCTTCCCGTTGCGGGAATGAAAGCAATCCTATCTTTTCGCTGAACCCGTACACCGCCACTTGTGCATATGTCATCTTGGTTACCTTCTCCAGATCATTCTGAGCGCCGGTAGAGATTCTCCCTATCAATACCTGCATTAACGTAATGATAATTTTTTTCTCTGCAAGAGAAAACAACTATACTAACTATGATCTCTGTCTACCAAACAAATAGCTCATTCTTTCTATTTCCTGATTTACGCCTATGGTTTCTATTTCTTTATATTTTTTTTCTAAAGTGATTTGCTTTACGTTTTTAGAAAGGATGTAAGAGACAGTGTGCTTAAGAGGGTTTATATGTTTTTTGGTCAATGCTTTACGTTTTGGGTTTGTTTGGTTCGTTTGACTTTTGGACCTTTTTAGGATTTGTTCTTATCTATGATCCTTCACTCTTAACACCATCAGTTCCACGACAAGGAATTGAAGTTGATAGGAATATTTACCTGTTCAGCTGCCCGGCCACCGAGAGTCATGCAAGTCATGTCGAAGAGTTGTTCTTTTGTCATGAGCAAGTTTTCATTTGGAACGTACTGGGCAAACCCGAGCGCTGCTGTGCCACGAGGAACAATAGTCACCTTTAGCAATGGTTCAGCATGTTCCAGGAACCACCCAGCAACCGCGTGGCCAGATTCATGATATGCCACTGTACGGCGCTCCAGCTTGCTTATTACCTGTGGTCATGAAACAACCGAAGAAATACAAACATTCAGGTTTCCAGTTGGAGAAAACAAAATACAAATCTTTGGCTGATAATGAATTTTAACAAGTTTGTTGGGTTTCAATCTTGAGATCTATTCTAGATTCCTAGCACAAAGGTTTCAACCGACAATTGCACAAATCGTAACAAATAAAATTTGGCTATGAGCCTATAATTCTATAAAGAATTGAGCTTTGTTGATTAAGGTGAAAACACATACCCGGTTTTTCTTCTCTAGACCTCCAATAACACGATCGATAGCAGAGTCGAAGTGTGCCATTGTAACTGTTCCTCCTTCATTTCTGGCAGCAATAAGAGCCGCCTCGTTACAGACATTTGCAATATCAGCTCCAGCAAATCCAGGAGTGAGAGCTGCAAGCCTCTGTGAGTAATATGAGGGCTCGTGATCAAGTTTGATCTTCTTCAAGTATATCTGGAATATTTGATCACGGCCTTTGATATCAGGTTTGTCTATGGTTATCTGACGATCAAACCGGCCAGGCCGTAACAAAGCTTTATCGAGAATATCTGGCCTGTTAGTCCCAGCAAGCACGACAACTCCCGCGGTAGTACCAAATCCATCCATTTCAACCAACAGCTGATTAAGAGTGCTTTCACGCTCATCGTTTCCACCAGAGAAACCTCCACGCCCTCTTGCACGGCCAATCGCATCGATCTCATCAATAAATATTATGCTAGGTGCACATTGTCTAGCCTCTTGAAACAAGTTTCTCACTCTGGAAGGTCCAACACCAACAAACATCTCCATGAAATCTGAACCAGATATCGACAGAAACGGCACAGCTGATTCCCCAGCAGTAGCTTTTGCTAAAAGGGTTTTCCCGGTCCCTGGTGGGCCAACTAAAAGCGCACCTTTTGGGATTTTAGCCCCCAAATCTTCATATTTCTTTGGGTTCTGAAGGAAATGCACAAATTCCATAATTTCTTGTTTAGCCTCCTCGCATCCCGCAACATCTTTAAAATATATCTGGTAAAAAGCAAATGAGATAAAAGATCAGTTATGCATCCCAATAGCATCACGAAAGTGAAATGAGGGTAATTCTCCACCCTGATTGAAATGCTAACCTTATTCTTGGAATTTTTATCTGCTCTCGTTATTTGAGCTTTCCCTATATTGAAAATTCCACGGCCACCCTTCCCACCGGGTCCTCCCACACTTCCCAATCCACCTTGCATCCGTCTTGCCCCATAGACTAGCGTACCCAAGAGAAGTAAAGTGGGTGCAAACCTCAAGAGTTCCTGGTACCAGATCATCTCAGAGACGTAGGTGACAGGAACAAAGTCATGAGAATCAACGCCTAATGCTTCTTGGGCCTCTTCGAGTTTCTCCTCAAATGATTCAACACTGCCAATATTGAAGTAGTACTTATACTGACCGCCACGTCCTTTTGCAGGAAGTTCAAGACCAGGACCTTGGGCAACTTCTTCAGTTGTTTGGCTTTTTGGTGAACTCCTCACATAGACTTTGGCGACAGATTTATTAGAAACATCAATGTGGTCCACTAGACCAGCCTCAAGAAGCTTGTTTTTAAACTCCTGGAAACTAATCTGAAACGGATGATAGTGAGAGTCAGTTTGGTCCCATGATATAGATAGATAGATGGAAGAATAAACAAAGATTAGTCTAAGAATGGTGACCTGTTGCTGTTCTCGGGAACCAAGGGAGAAAGAAGAAAGGATTAAAGCAACGGCCATGAGAGGAATTAACAAATTTTGGAATTCCTTGGTGTTAATATCCCCAGCATTCTCATTTTCAGTTTTCTTTGAACCATCTGCATCGCAACAAGTAGATATCAAAATTAGTATATTTATCAGTTTTCAGGACAACTTGTTAGTGGGAAATAAGGAAGAGGATGTAACCTCTGGATTCGGATTTGTGCTCATTCTTGGGTGCTTTCTTAGTATCTTTGGGATAGTAGTTCTCGTAATCTGCACAAAAAGCCATTGATGATGAGAATCCACAAACAAATGGCAAACTAAATTTGATTCCAAATGGAAATTTCATACTCTTCTTCTTGGGGCCTTGGCTAGAGAAGAAGCGACGCAATCTAGGGTTAGCGAAAACGCGGCTCAGGTCATTGGTATCGACTCCCTTCCGAGCAGCTAAAGAGGCAAACTGCCTCCTCAGAAACCCTAATCCACCATCCACTCGATTGGGA
>KE154769.1:512-15229 GCA_000411075.1 Sisymbrium irio | reverse complement strand
ATCCTCCCATTCTTGTACAGCAGTTTTAAATGACATTGTCTCGCCAATGACACTGAGCGCCAATGGCAGACCATGACATTTTTCGGCAACCTTTCTAGCGAGATCCAAAATAAGGGGATCTTCTAATGTATTGTCTCCGACCTTGATTTTAATCAATTCCCATGCTTGATCTCTTTCCAAACACTTGACTTGCATCGGTTCATGATCTCCCATCCTACTACATACTTCCTTCGAACGGGTTGTGAATGTTACTTTGCATCCATTCTCTCTAGTGGGAAATGGAACTCCGATGGCTTCTAGATCAATTTTCTCCCATACGTCATCAAGCATCAAAACAAATCTCTTCTCTTTTAAAACTCTGTGCATCTCTACAGCCTTATCACTTTCACTTTTGTTCATCCAGTTGTCTCCACAAAGTTGTAGTTTTTGTGCAATATTTTCTTGAAGCTTAGAAATATGTGCACCTTGAGACACCACGATCCAAATCACGTCATTTAACGTACCATCTATTTCCGTGAACTTATTGTGGATTTTCTTGAAAAGGGTGGTTTTGCCAACACCACCCATACCGAGCAGACCCATGATTCCGACTCCATCTTCCATTAGTCGATCCCATGCTTTCTCGAGCATTTATTCCTGACCAACCGTATCCTGAGTAGGCCTCTCCACCACTTCAGATCTCGGAGTCAACTCACTAACCTCTTCAAAATTACCCTCTGATTGAGTTTCTTAACTTCTTCCAACAACTTGAATACACTTTTCCCATATTTGTAGCTCGAACATACGTTTTTTGAGCATAAACCACATAAACACAGCTTCTGAAGCTGATCAGGACTAGTACTAAGCATTTTATTAACTCGTGTATCAATGCTCTCGACAAGTGTAAGCCATACCCGGACTGTTTTAAGCCTGTGTCGATGTTGTGCCTCCTCTCTAGCTACTTTGTTCTTCACCACATCTTGAATTGCTCTGAGATCTTCCATTTCTCTTTGCAGAGCCCTGAGATTCTCCTTGAGGGTTCGAATATAACCTTTACTGCATAACCATGTAAAGAAATGATTCAGCGTAGCATCACAAGAAGGTTGGAAAGACACAAAATTTCCCATAGTGAAAGAGGAAAAGAGAGAACTTTTAGTAAAACTGAAGCTGAAGAGATGTTTTTGGTTAAATTATTGGAGATAAACTTTTGCTCTAATACGACGAAAGACTTTTTGACTATTCTGTTTAAAGCACTCATTTTCTGGTTAACTACAGTCCATTACTTTAATATGGCCTTTAGATGGATGATAACTGCAGGATTAGTGACATTTAAAATGACAACTGGCTTGCATTTACATATTAAATTATTTTAGCATCCCACAGTAGAGTGGTAGAACCATAAACTTTTCTGAACAACAATTGTCATGTTTGTTTCTAAACACTTACAAAAGAAATTAAGAAGACAAAAACAAACGTATACCAAAACTGTGTTCAGTCCTCCTGTTGGTTTCTTAATAGCTTTGATGCTCTAACTTGTAACTCTAACGCTGTTTTATTTCATATCATTCGATAATATTACAACACTACCCAAAACTAATATAAATACTATAGTGGGAAACTGAGCTCGTACGTGGGCTGTGCAAGTATAACTGAAAATGGAGATAGAAACTTAATGAAACAATAAAAATGGGGAGCAGACCAAAAACAATACAAATGGTAACCCAAGTCTAAGGTTACAGTGTAGCTTTATGGAATGGGTTTTTTTATTTTATTTTATTTTGCTTTGAAATTCCTAAGAGATTGTTTTGTTCTGCGTTATCTCTGAAGTAGAAGAACAAACCTGTCTTAACAATCCTTCGAATTAGACATTCTCTGTTTATGATTTCACATGGATTCATGTTTCTTATTTTGAGAACTCTGCCGGGATGGAGGACTTGTGATGTTCTACTTGGAACAAGTCTCTAGTTTGAGTTCTTCATTGGTTTGATGAATCTAGAGATTTTGAGTTCCCTAGTTTGGGAAATTTCGTTGCTTATTGACTGAAGATGGGTAGCTGAAATTGAGTTCTGTTTTAAGTCAGGCTTGGTTTTTGTGATTAATTGGTTCGTTAATCCTCCAAACCGGTTTAAAGCGTAATATTTGCTGTTGTAAAAGCAAACCAAAACCAACTGCGTAATCCACCAAATCCAAGGTATCTTTGATTGTTTGGGACTTTCACTGTTAGCTGTAAGTAATGGCGATATTGTAATATTTAAGGGTCAAAGACTTTTGAGATGTTAAAAAGTATCACGACTTCTTCTTATGCCCATGAAAAGTAACAAGAGGACATCAACAGAATCTGCAGAGAAAATTTCCAAAATCAAGCAACAAGGATGGTTCAGTTTCCTCCTGTTTCATGAATCTACGTTTATGGACTACACTTTTGTGGAACATAAAGAAGCTTGAATTGGCACTATGGCAACGCTGTTTCAAAAGATTGTAAGCTAGAATTACAGCGATACTCATACAATGTTGAAATGCCATCCTATGAACTAGCAGAAGATACAAGTACCAGGATGCATAAATTATGGAAGCAACATAACTCTCTTAAATCCTGGAGAAACAATTTCAAAAGCGGACCAGATAAAACCACATGGATAGGAGCACTTAAGCAGTGGATTTTACTTGGCTTTGTGTAATTCCTTTACACTCAATCAATAAAGGAATAGTTTCATGTTTATTTTGGAGAACTCTGCTGGGATTGAGGATTTATAAATTTCTATTTGGGACAAATCTGAGTTTGAGTTCTTCAATTCATGGAGTTCGGTTAAGTTTAAGGATTATGTGTTATCTTAACACATTGATCATAATCCCAAATCACTATCCTCAGTAAAGTGGCTAAAAGCATCAACGGTCTGTTTGAAAATGATACAATTCGTCTTGCGTAGTACAATAGGAAAGGATAAACATAATCCAAGTCAGTCAAGTCAGTTTTCTTCTATCCTCGAGAAAATCCATATTTAAAATATTAACATCCCTAAACATACTGCAAGATAAAAGGCAAAGCAACAGATATAGGCATAGATGAAATTGGCTTGTGGAGAAATTACAATACCAAATCAAAATCCACAGAAAAGTGAGTGGATAACATAAACTGTTGCTAGTGTAATATGTAGTCTGAAAAGAATACAATCCGTTTTTAATTAATACAATACGAACTTGAAAAACATAAGTCAAGTAGACAACACGTCAACACATTACACAGAGATAATAGTGCGAAGAAAAGAGAAAACAATATAAGAATAGAAGGATGGACTCTGAATTTTAGACATTGAAGAATTTTAATCCAGAGCAAAAGGATGTTTAGTAGATAGTGAAATTGAGAGACATAGCATATTATGAAAGGCCTTTTCACCAAAGACATAATAAGGAATGTCCAGTAACTTCTGCCTCATATTTAATCCAAAATCAAATCCTCAGTAAAAGTGCATGAAACGTAGGAACAAGATCTCCTTTTGCATAAAAGCATAAACTGTTTATTTGAAAAAGATATAATTCGTCTTACATAATACATAGAAAAATGAAAAACATAATCCAAGTAAACAACACAATACACTTGACAACGATAAGTATGCAAAGGAAAAGCAATGATACAATAATCCATATGAACCAGCAAATCAAGAAATTGAGAGAGAAAACAAAAGAAGAAGAAGAAGCTTGGATTCCGATTGCAGATAGTGAGACATCCCAATCCAGCGTGAAAGATGCTTAGACCTCTCCCCACTAAAGAAGACCAAACAAACAAACAAACAAAACAAGCTGAACAAATGTGAAAGTAAGAAATAAAGAAAGAATTAGGGAATTGATCATTTGAAGAGATCAATCAACACACATGTTTTTAAATTCTGTAATTAATGACCTTTAATAGAAATCTACCAAACACTATTCTGATTTTCAAAAAAAAAAATTCTATTATGTTATCGAATTTGTGTTTGGTAGGTATCATGATGATGCAAATATAACGATTAAAGCGGAAGAGAATAAGCGAGATAGTTACCCGATTGATTAAAGGCCAAAAACGATTTTTGGTATCTTCGTCCTCCCATTCAATCTTAGTTTCATCTTCTATTACCATTGTAATCTCTTCAACACGTGGGACGCTTGTCGCATTTAAGGGAAACTTTCTCAGATTTGGACAGCTGCTTATTTCTACGTACACCAAAAATGGAAAGGGAAGAGGACTCCAGTAAATACTCTCCAGACTAGGCAAACTTTGCAACGTTAAACTCTTGAGTTTCTGAAAGGGTGAATACTTTGTTGCTGTCCCTTTGTTTATAATACCTGTAAGATTGCTTGCCTTCTCTTCGTTTACAATTACTTGCATCTCTTCTGCAAATGATACGTGAAGGGTGACAAGATTTGGAGCAAACAGTAGCCAAGTCAGATCCTTTATGCTATCGCAGCAACTTATCACGACGGTGGAGAGGTTGGTAAACCATGGAATTGTTGGATTGTGTAAATCAGGCGAGTCTCTGCCCTTCTTATTTGTATCAATCTCCAAGACACGAAGGTTTTTCAAATAGAGGAAACGAAGATTCTCCATACTCAACAGCAACGATAAATAGATTGGTACATACATTATCAACCCCAGAGTATCGATGCAGTTCCCTAACCTTTGATCGCCTAATATTTGCTCCAGACCCAACTCTGTAGATACATCTATTGTTAGAACTTGCAGATGCTCCAAGAGCTGCAGCTCCTTCACTAAGCTAACATCTCCATGAACTTTAGAATATCGTAGTTTCAAAATTCTTAAACTCGACAGCTTTGATATCCCACTCAAACAACGAAGTTTCACTGTAAAACTCAAATTCAGATGAGCAAGCTTCTTCAACTCTTGGAAACCATCTGGGAGTTGCGCTATATCGGTATTCGACAAGTTAAGATACTGTAAGGAGGTCAACTCCGATATCTGCTCTGGAAGTCCCCTGAGCCAGTAATTAAATGATAGATCCAAAACAAGTAGCTTTTGCATAGACCCGATGAATTCACCTGAGATATTTGTCATACATTTATTATTCTGTAGGAGCAGGGTTGTAAGTTCAGAACACTTGGGACCGCAGCTTATCTCTCCTATCTGATTCTCCATTAATGACATCCTTCTCACAGCTCCCCAATCCTTCACTTCCGTTTCCTGTATGTTACGTAATCCGGCTCTTGCTTGCACAACATAATTCTCTTTCTGTTTTCCAAAATAGGATGCAATCCACAGAGCCATTTCCCGAACCACGTCATGCATCACAACCTTTTCAGTATTGATTTCAGTGAGTAAATTTGCACGGATAAGGGTACCGAGAACCACATAACCCTTATTAATTGCTCTTCTTATAACTTTGTGCTCTCCAATGAATCCCTCGCATATCCAATACTCTATCAGCCTTTTTTTTTCTATTTGATCATCTTCTGGAAAGAGAGCACAATACAGAAAACACGACTTGGTACGTTCATCCACCAAGCTTTCGTAGCTGTACTTCAGAATTCGAAGAATTTTATATTCCATGTTAGGAAACTCTGCAGCGGCTCTAGTCAACTCATAGATTGCATCCTCCCATTCTGGTACAGCAGTTCTAGATGACATTGTCTCGCCAATGACAGTGAGCGCTAGTGGCAGACCATCACATTTTTCTGCAACTTTTTTAGCTAGCTCGACAATGCAGGGCTCTCTTAATGTATGGTCTCCGACCTTGCTTTTAAACAATTCCCATGCTTGGTCACTTTCCAAACACTTCACTTGCATTGGTTCATGATCCCCCATATTATTACATACGTCTGCAGAACGGGTGGTGAACGTTACTTTACATCCATTCTCTCTAATCAGTTCTGGAACTCCAATGGCTTCTAGATCCACTTTCTCCCATAGATCATCTAGCATCAACACAAATCTCTTCCCTTTTAAAACTCTGTGTATCTCTACAGCCTTATCACTTTCATTTTTGCTCGTCCACCCTCCACCACAAAGTTGTAGTTTTTGTGCAATATCTTCTTGAAGCTTAGAAATATTTGCACCTTGAGACACCACGATCCATATCACAACATTAAACGTACCATCTATTTCCGTGAACTTATTGTGGATTTTCTTGAAAAGGGTGGTTTTGCCGACACCACCCATACCGTGCAGACCCATGATTCTGACTTCATCTTTCATAAGTCGATTCCATGCCTTTTCAAGCATTTCTTCCTGACCAACCGTAGACCGAGTGGGCCTCTCTTCCACTACATATCTCAAAGCTGGCTCAGTAACCTCTTTGAAACCATCACCCTCTGATTTGAGTCTCTTAGCTTCTATTAACAACGAGCTTATACTTTTCGCATAACTGTAGCTCGGACACACATTCTGAACAGATCCCTGAAACAATCCACAGAGACATAAGTTCTGCACCTGTGTAAGCAGATCACTGAACCGTGCATCAATTCCTTCGGCACGTGTAAGCCATCTCTCGACAGTTTTAAGCATGTGCCGATGTTGTGCCTCCTCTCTAGCTACTTTGTTTTCCACCACATCTTGAATTGCTCTAAGATCTTCCATTTCCCTCTGCAGATCCCTAAGACTCTCCCTGGCTTCAATAAAACCCTTACATCCAGTAACCGGAGTCAACTCAGTAACTTCTTCGAAATTACCCTCTGATTTGAGAATCTTAACCTCTTCCAACAACGAGAATACATTTTTCCCATATTTGTAGCTCAAACACACATTCTTTGAAAATAATCCACCGAGACATAACTTTTGAAGCTGAACATAACTAGTACAATCCAGATCATTGATCCGTGTACGGACGTCCTCCACACGTGTAAGCCAATCCCGGACAGTTGGACGCCTTTGTTGAAATGGACTTTCCTCCCTCTTAACCTTGTTCTTCACCTCAGCTTCAGTTGCTCTGAGATCTTTCATTTCCCTGTCGATAGCCTTGAGATTCTTCTTGAGATTTCGAATATAACCCTTACCACATAAGCATCCAATGATACGATTTACCGTTTCATCACAAGAAAGTTGGAAAGACACACAATTCCCCATAGTAATTGAAAGAGAGAAAATTTTCAGTAAAGCTGAGGCTGAAGAAGTATTTTAGGCTATAATAATTGGAGATAACAACATGCCAATAAGACGAAAGACATGTTGTTCTAATTTCAGACCACTCATTTATCGATATGAAAGACTTTAGTCATCCTTATTTCAAGTCAACTATAGTCCATACGATAATATAATTACTTTATGGCAATAATACAGTATGGCATTATAATTAGGTGGACTTTAGTGAACTTCAAATAAGAACGATCAAAGTTTATTGCAATTATAAGCAGAGAGATATTGAGTTCATACCTTATGGCTGCAATGATAATAATGGAGAGAAGAACTTAATGAAACAATAAAACTAACGACTCGAAGAAAAACAATACAAATGCAAACTGAAGTTAAGCTTACAGAAACGTGGATTGGTCAGTACATTTGTTGTCACCGTTCTACGTTAGGTAGAAGTATAACTCTGTATCGTTTCCTCTGTCTTGCATATCTTTCTGAAGAATCGATTGTGAGCCGCTGGGATAAAGACATTTTCTGTTTATAATATTTATCTTGGATTCATTTTACAGCTTATGTGATGTTCATCTAGGGTTTTGAATTTTGTAGATTTGGAAGATTTCGTGGCTTGTGATGGCTGAAATTGATTATGAATGGTTCATTTCTCTAAGCCAGTTTAAGCGTCAGTGTGGTTCTGTTTTAAAAGATGGTTCATTTCAAAAAACGAGGGTTATGAAAATGGAGAAAGTTATATAAAGAAGCAACGTTCATATGTAGAAAAGTAAACTTTTGAATTATAATAACTTAAGATTTTTTTTCTCTTGGAAAAAAGGAAAGACAATATAATTTCAAAACGAATGGAAAAGGGATTCAACTTTCTTGCGATAGAAAAAGCATTCCACTTTCACTGCTGGTGACCTACATCTACATGGCAATCCCACACATAATCATAAAGGTTTCAATTTAATAACGTTTAGTAATCATTTTAATTGTATCAGTTCTAAAAGAATTATTTGACAATTAATGTATTAAAAGCAGCCATATTTATGATCTTAATACAATATAAATTTTATAAATTAATATCTTTATATCAGTTTTTTTCAAAAAATATATCATATCAAAAATTTAGAAATGCTCCTTAATCCAGTTTAGTGGTACCAAGTTAACATGAAAATCTTATGTAGTGAGAACTTTAACACTATGCGTCAATTTGTCCACCTTTGCATTCTTTGCACGTGGAACAAATTTGATGAAAAATGGATTGAAAAACTCCTTCCACATGTGAAATTCCTGAAAGTTGGCTAATCTTTAGGGCTCGATAGTATCTTGACCAAATAAGAACAATTTGTAGCAAAAATTACTTGTTAATATTGCAGATCTTTTATACATTTCATTGCCAAAATATATGCTTCAAATTCTGCATGTAAGGGAGTTAAACTCGTTCGATTATTCTGAGAACTCATCTTTCTTTCCATCACCCCCTTTTTATTACAAAACCAACATTGGTCTGAGTAAATATCAGGTGTCTTCCAAGAACCGTCTATAAAACACCACCAACCATCATGACTTGTTGTACTAAAATTTGAAGTAGAGCATCGCCTCTCATTCTTTGTATCTATCAGTTGTGCCTCCTCCGATAATCTACCTTCAGTTTTTTCGATACTGAGAATCTCAGCCAGGTTTCTATCTTTATTATTAAAGTTTTTTTCATTTCTGTTTTTCCATAAATACCAGATTATCCATGGAAAATAACTATTTTCAATCCTTTTCGGGAATCGCGAAAAAAGATAATCAAACTTTAGAAAAACTGATGATTTCGGAAAGATTTGAGGATTCAAATAAATTTTTGAAAGAGCCCAAATTTGGATCGGTGAGGACATTCAAAAGAACATGATTTACTTTTTCATCATCTGCTCCACAACAGGAGCATTGTGTATCATAGGGCTGGGCATTCAGATATCCCGGTTTGGTTCGGGGTCAATTTGGATCAGGTTTTGAAATATCAAAAAAATGACCCATTCGGATATTTCAAAATTTCGGTTCGATTTCGATTCGGTTTTCCTCGGGTTCGGTTCGGGTTTAATAAAAACTAAAAATTCCAAATACGCCCAAAATACTTTCGGTTGATTATAATTGCGGTTTTTATTCAGGATTTCGGGTCTCAAAATATCTATTTTCTACAAAAATTAATTATTTTATCAAACTTACAACCTATAAATCAAGTTAAAATTTAAATATTTTAAGTAATTTTTTTAGATATTCCGTTTCTGAGGTATTTTAATTATTATTATTTTAAAATAGTTTATAGCTTCAGTTTATAATTTTAGTTTGAGTTTTCGAGGTATTTTAATTATATATATAATTAATATTTTTAGAAATATAATTATATTTCAGATTTTTTTAGTACCTATTCGGATCTCGGTTCGGTTCAGGGTCGGTTTCGGTGTTTAAAATACAAAAAAAATCAGATCCATTCGAATATTTTGTCGATTCTTAATTTAGTTCGGTTTTTCTTTTTGAAGTTGGATTCGGTTCGAATTTCCGGGTTCGAATATTTTTCCCAGCTTTTTTAGCATTGAATATCTTTTGATTAAAAATTATTTGTAGCCGAGACACAATTGCCATTATTTTTAATGATAAGATGAGTTCAAAATTACATATAATAATAAGATGATAATTAAAAAAAAATCAAGATAGTAGAATATCATTATCGATCTATGTAACCAACGTACATTAATAACGGTAAATCTAGCTAAATTCATTATAAGAAAATTTTGAATTGAGTGGTAACTATTTTGATATGTATCCTGAGTATAAATCTCTGTTAATCTGTTGTGTTATCCTACGATGTAACAAGCAAACAGAAAAACCATTTCTATATATGATCTTCAGTTTTCCTGACTGTACAACTGAAATTAGAAACTTTTAATCAGCCAAAAATAATGAAACACACAAATGAATAACAAAGGTAAGACAAGTAGCTTTACGAATTACAATCAAGCTTAAATTGGTAAAAGAAGAAAATTATTCCACGAAATAATATTTTCTCAGAGAAATATGAAACACTCTAACGAAACAAGCGGGTTCTCTAACAACTCTTCAGTGGTATAACCATTATTCTGCTGATATTGTCGCTGATCTGACCCGTTTTTGTTCGGATCGAGCCTAACCCGACCCGGAGACTGATTGTTTCTCCTAGTCCTCGCCCCACCCACCCGACACTGATCAGGATCCATCACGGATCTATTCGTCGCCGGCGATCTTGACCTTCTTCCGGATCTCTCAGCCGGGTCTCTCATACCCGACCCGACTCTCGCTCCACCATTACACGTTCCGGTGTTTCTCTTACGAGGAGACTGATCGGTTCTTCGGGTCGGGTAATTATTACCCGTGACCCGGGTCCGAGTTTTAGCCGGAGATCTCTGAGACTTCCTCTGCTTCACTTCCTCCTCACCGTACACATTCATCGAAGAAACACTCTCGCTCAAGCTCAAGCTACATACCTCCGAAACCTCCGAACCTTCTTCCGGGTCAGTCGTGTTGGGTCGGGTCATAATACCCGAGTCCGGAGCAACTTTGTGTTTTTCCTCCTCTCCTCCCCGGATCTTCGTCTTCACATGATCATCCATCGCCGAGTTCTGGACGTTAGAGGAAGTAGTGCGAAATGTTGTCTCCGACAAAACTTCTTTGACGACCGTTTCTTCTTCGACAAGGGTTGTGTTCTTGTCGGGAACGTTCTCCTTGGTCCGATCGGCCTTGCCGGAGCTGACGCAGCAACCCATGTGAAGTGAGATAAAGAGAGAGAGAGGGAGGGAGGGACAAAGACACAAACACGGAAGACGACGTCGTTTGATCGGAGATAGAGAGTAGGACTACTCTTTTGGCTGTGAGATGACAGCAGAGGGATGATTGTGAAGTGAGAGACTTGAGAAGAGAGTATTTATTGTTAATATTTTGGGACAGTTGATAATATTTGTTATGAGTGAAAAAATAATACCAACTACCCTAAAGTAGCTTTAATTTATAAATGATTTAATAGTAATGGTGAATAAGCAAAGCCCCCATGCAAATTTCAATTTCTTGATATCATTACGTTAGTAAAGTTATGTTTAACTTTTAGACTAAACAAAAATAACTTCCACACAAAATAGTTGGGACAGAAAATACAAAGTGAATTTTTAGATGAGAACCATTTACTTCCTTTGAAATTTGATTAGTTGAAAAAAAACTTGTCAATATAGTGTAGATGTTAACAAAAAAAATTTAAAGATCTAAAGATTTTTATTTTTATTTTTATTTTTGCTAGTCACATGCATAAAATGGTTTCAGATCTAGACAACCCCAAAGATAGTTCATCTTAAATTTTTTTTTTTATCAACATTCTTGAGCATCCGAGACAATAAATTTATTAGTTATAGATGATACGTAAGCTCTAAAAAACATTTTGACAAAAATAAAGCTCTGTAAAAGCAGATGATAGTTTAGTTCTGTAACAATATAATTCATGAAATCCAAATAGCTGACAGATCAGTTTAGAACTTTTGGAGGACCTGATTTTAATAAGAGAATGTTTAAAAAACAATGATAATAATGAAGCTTATGTCAGAGATCTATGATCATATTATAACATAAGACGAATCTAACGACTGGATACAATATTTTTATTTTATTTTATAGTTTATAAATTTTACAAAAGGCGTAACTGAATATTGTATAACCAACTCAAACTCATTTTTACAAGTTTCGAGTAAATGATTGTTACAGTTTTGTATAAAAAGTATGAATTAGAATCATATTTTTATTTTGACAACATGGAAACACATGTTATCACTGACCTCATCCTTTTATAATTAAAAACAAGTTAATGCTTATTGGGTTCGGGCTTAAAGATTGTGCAGGCCGACAATAGCGTATTCCTGCCCACATCATAAGTTCACACCGACAGTGAACACACATACTTCTGTTCAACTAATTTTCTTGTAGTAAGCATACGAAACTCAACAAAAACAAAGTCTTGAATACAGATATACAGGCTTTTGTAGTTTGTTCCTCTAACTATATTTACGCAGACATACTAATAAAAAAACTCATCAAATCTAATTAATGAAGCTGCCATAAATCGCAGAAGATCAAAACATCGAATAACACAAAACTCGAATAGTTAACATTCTTGAATGGAGCTTGAGCTGGAACTTCGAGTATTCGAATTTCTGTCTGCAGGTGCTGGTACAGGATGAGCGATGAATGTAGGTACGTTATCTCCTGGCATTAACACCGAGACCCCTTTTGAGTACACACCTATCTGGAAATCGGTATAATCGCTAGTAAAATTAGTTTCCATATTTAAACAGTTTCATGGAGAAGACAAGAAGAGCTCTTAGCCTCTAGTCGTGTTGGACGAATAAAATATGTAAAGGTTCCTCAAAACATAAGTTGATGCTAACACAGAACCATACAGTTTTCTTGAATAAAACAGGACTTGAAAGATTCACATATTATGGGTCCCCTCCCATGTTTTGAATGATTCTAGTTCTGATCACATGGTAGGTTCCTTATGAAAGTGAAATATGCCAAATCCCAAGTTACTATTCCTAACCAAAAATAGATGATTTTTTACAACATTTTTAATCAATAATCAAGACAAAAGGATAACGATTATATCCAAATAACAGTTAAGCCCTACAAAGCCCACTGCCTTTGAGTGAGATTTGGTGTTCCAAGAATCAAATCTTCTCTCAAGCAAGTCGACCTAGATTCATTCAAATAATGTTAACCTAATGCTTACTTGAAAAGATGAGAGACAAAGGGAATCTGTAATCTCTATGAAACTATACTATTCCCAAGAAAAATGTAAAATAAGAGGAAAAAGCCAGTGGGCCATTTTGTGTTCCAAGGAATGTAAGTAAAGTCAAATATGGTAGAGACCACATCTTTTATCTCCATACGGCATAGAATCCGCTTTTTTTCTTTCACACTCATAAATACTTACAAACCAATCAATGGCAGTGCAAAACTACATTTCTACATTTACCTTTTTCTACTCCTCTTTTGTCACTATGGGGGAAAAAACAGAGATGATGACTAATGATTTAAATGAATGCATCAAACAAAAGTATCCGTGTGCGTATGTGTGTGTGTGAAAAAACTTACGAGACAGTTTAATGGTGATGATGCAAAAGCATGTGTGTGGGTCAGTTTACACCAATGAGTACACAAACCCTATGATGTCTTCTTGTTTTGCTTTTGGGACAAAAAAAAGGTGTTCAAATCAATTAAAGAACTATCTGGATCACATCCCTATCACATAAAAATCTAATAAAGAAGGACCAATTCTTTTGATCTTTTTGGTTAGTTCATCACAAAGTTTAAAGCTTTTGATACAAACATTATCAAAATTTGTCAAAACACTCATACAGTGGACAAAATTGTAAGAACTAAAGAAATGAGAAAGAAAAAAATTTAACCTTGGGAGATTCGTAACCAAGCTTATAAGAAGGGCCAGTGAGCCCCACCTGAGGGTCTAGACCAGAAAGGACACGACCCGGAGAAGAGTCTGAGTTACTGGTGGTGGTTCGAATCAGCCTCTCAAAGATGGCCATGACGAGGAACATTGAGATAAGAATGGCTGTGGCAACAAAACCAAAGGAAACAGCGTTGACTGAGTCGTTAAACTGAGATCTCCATGGCTCTTCTTGCCGGTAATTCGTCGGAGCTCCCACTGGTGGCCATTGATGGTTATGATTTAGTGACATCGTTTTGAAGCTATTTTGCTCTCTCATGTCGTTTTTTTTTTCTTTCTTGTAGTTGTTTTGATCGTTCTTAAGGTAAGGTGTCTACACTGTATTTTGTTTTTGGCTCAACCATGGCGAATAAAGGGAGAGAGAGGAAGTAACTAAATTCTAAAAGGCAAAGAGGGAGCAATGTGGGGGCTAAAGTTAGAGAATGTGAAAGCTTTGGGGTTTGAATAATATTTTTTAAATAAACTCTAGTAGCTTTTGGGGATACACATGTTTCCCTTTATTGCACAGCTTTTCTTGAAAATATTTTCAAAGAAAGAAGTGAAAAATTGTACATAAACAAAAATTGAAAATACTTGAAATACTTTAGCTTAATAAAACCAGATCTGAAATGGCAAAAAGATTCCAGAAAATTATCTGAAATAAATTCTAAATATTAAAATTTAAACTATTCCAGCAAATTGTACTTAAACAAAGATTGAAAATACTTTCGCCTACAGAAAAACAGATTAAAAATAACATAGTTGTAAGAAAAAGATTCCAGAAAATAATCGGAAACAAATTCTTCACATGAAACTTTAATCTATCCCAGAAAATGTGGCACTCATGGGTATAACATATATCCGCTTGATATTGTCCAATGCGAGTTTGTTTCGTTGTTTATTTTTCTGTCTGTCACAAAAGGAATAAAAATATAATGATTTTCTCAACAAAGTTGGCACAAATGGGACCAAGATTAATTGGTTGATCTGTTAGGTTTAATTAGTCATGTAAAAGTTTAACTGAGAGATGATCGAGTACATAATATATATAAGATAAAGTTTTACTGCATGCAACATGTTCTTTGTATATAGTATTTGTTGGACTCCCTCGTTAAGTTCAAAACTAATCAATCAAGCTTTAATCCAAGAAAAAAAAATATCTAGAGAAAAGTGGAGAAGTGTAGA
>KE154767.1:93982-128446 GCA_000411075.1 Sisymbrium irio | reverse complement strand
TTTTTTTTTTTTTTTTCTGAACTAAAAAATCTAAAAGGTATGGTGAGACTGTGAGAGTGTAGAACGATACATGCCATATTGCTTTTATTGTAGGGTACAAACATCAATTCATGACAACACGTTTTTTTGCATTGTTTCGACAAATTAATTAGAGGTTTTCATTTCGTGAAAAAAAACAAAAAAGAAACAATTAGAGGCTGTCCGAAGTAGCCGATCCCAAAACCTTTTGACCGAACTGTAGTATATCTGACTCGCGTCGAAATCGGACAGGCGCTGGTTTCCTAAACCCTGATTAAATAACAACAATAAAAAACTTGAACCAATTCTTTTATATATTTGCACGACCCCCGCACTTTTCCTTTCTCGTGAGTCGTCGTAACATATATAAATGCTACCTTTTAAAAAAGAAAATTTGATATTCTCACCCACATGGATCAACCCTCTAATGACCACTCCACTAAATGTAAACTCAATTTTGCAAATTTAATAGAGAGATTTCTAGATAAATGGAACTAATTAACTAACACTCATTTGTTTTCACATCATTAACAATCATTATATATTACAAAAGCTGATATAGTCTGGTGGTTTGTGACTTAATTCTAATGATGGTAATATAGTACCATCACTCCCATTCAAATTGGTATATTAAAATACTATTGTATAAAAATATTAAAATAATAATATCGAATGTTAAAAATCAAGAGAAATCTGACGTAAATATTTTAGAAAACTGAATAATTATTTGATAACAGAAATAACAACTGAAAATGTACTATATCCATGCTCGCTTTAGTTAAAAAAACTGAATGGAACCCTAACTAGAATCCAAATCATTCTGGAGTCCGAGTAAATAAACCAGGAAAAAAACCAGAGTTTGTTTCATTTCGGAAACAATCGAAGCGGTTTTTAGTTAATAAACAAATATGAAGCTCTGTTCCAAAATTAGCAATTGTCTTAACACACATTCTCAAATGTTCTCTCCGCGTAACCACCAAATAAAATCAGAGGCTCATATCAAACCTACCTATTAAGAACCTCTCCTTCTCCAACCATCTCCCTTGCTTTGAATTAAAACTTTTGGAGTTTGATCTTTGTACAGGTTTCTTCACACTACACCTTCATCGTTTGATTCAATCTTGGTCTTTGTCAAAGGCTTTGGTTGGTTCCTTTTTTTTCCTTTCTCTCGCTGCCTTGCGGTTCGCGTAATCACAAGGCGGTGAGGAAGAAAGAGTAAAATTCAAACGATGAAGGCTATTGAAGTTAAAACGGGGATGAAGATACCTTGGGACGCACGCTATACATTAAGTCTATTGATTTTGTTATCATCGATTCTTTTTCTTTGCAACGGCCAAGACTATGGAACCCCGACCGAAGATGGAGCAGGAGGAGCTGAGCCGCCGCCTGAGATGGCGCATTGTAACGGTATTTTCTTGAGCTATAGCTTCGGGAGCCGCGAAAGAGAGTACCCGCATGTAAAGAACGTGACTGCACAATCGTGGGCGTTTAAAGCGTCTGCGATGATTGTTAACGCGGGTAAGGAAGAGCTGAAGGGATGGCAAATGTTTATAGGGTTTCGTCACAAGGAACTGATCGTTTCTGCGACTGGTGCGGCTCCAATGGACGGAGATTATCCTCTGGATGCTAGCAATGGAACCACGTTCGTAGGATCGCCAAACACGGATTTGAAAACCTCTATTGAAACCGCAGGTGATTTTACACAGATATCAACGAATATCGAAATCACCGGGACCCTTTTCGGGGTTGCAAAATCTGTCATGCCCATGCCAAGAACTATTAAGCTCACCAACGACGGTTGGGAATGTCCTGCCGCCAAGAGAAAAGGTTAGATCATACTAGACTCGATGAGTTATGTGTGCCTATTTATTACGTAATTGCTACATTTTAGTTCTTTTTGTTTTTTTCTTTCATCAACTATTTTTGGAAATTGTTAACGCAGATGCAAAACGTAACCTCCCATTTACATTTGCATTTTATAAAGATGGTTTTATAACAATTGAATGTGGTTTGTAAACGGTGGGTTTGGATATCTTGTGCAGGAGGCAATATGCACGTTTGTTGCAAGAGAAACCCTAAGTTCAAGGTCAAAACTGGGCCGAAGACAAAGTTTGCACGGAGAAGGTACGGTGATTTGAACATAGTATACGATGTTCTGCAATCATTCGACAGTAACTACTTAGCCCAAGTGACCATCGACAACGATAGCCCACTCGGGCGGTTAGACCGTTGGAACTTGACTTGGGAATGGATGCGAGGAGAGTTCATTAACACGATGAGAGGAGCTTACACTCACAAGAAAGATCCATCTGAATGCCTTTACAGCAAAGCTGGACAGTATTACAAAGACTTAGATTTTTCTCAGGTCATGAATTGTCAGAAAAAGCCAGCCATTTCCGATTTGCCTCCTGAAAGGAAGGACGACAACGTGACGGGAAAGTTACCTTACTGTTGCAAAAACGGAACTCTTCTGCCACCTATTATGGATCCTTGGAAAGCTCGATCTATGTTTCAGTTACAGGTAGATAATAATCTATTTCGTTGCAAAAACATTATGTCATAATTCAAAGAGATTTAGGGCTTTAAAGTTTTGGTTATTTTTTGTTCTCTTAATTTGTTAGGTTTTCAAGTTGCCTCCTGATCAAAATAGGACAGCTCTATACCCACCTCAGCATTGGAAAATCGACGGAGTTCTCAACCCGCAGTACAAATGCGGGCAACCGGTTCGGGTTGATCCATCGCCGTTCCCGGATCCTAGCGGTATACCGGCTGTGACCTATGCGATCGCCAGCTGGCAAATTGTCTGCAACATAACCAAACCCAAAGCTCAGGCCTCAAGATGCTGTGTATCTTTCTCTGCCTTTTACAACAACTCTGCAGTTCCTTGTAATACTTGTGCTTGTGGGTGCAACGACATCGATACCGACACTTGCAATGCGGACCGTAACCCGCTCCTCCTCCCTCCTGATGCCCTCCTTGTTCCTTTCGATAACCGAACCCTAAAAGCTAAAGCTTGGGCTAAACAAAACCACATGCCAATACCCAAGAAACTTCCGTGTCCGGATAACTGCGGAGTCAGCATTAACTGGCACGTTAATACGGATTACAGAAACGGTTGGACCGCGAGGTTAACGGTTTTCAATTGGAGAGAGTTTGCGTTCGAGGATTGGTTTGTAGCGGTTGATATGGGTAAATCAGGTCCAGGGTATGAAAACGTTTACTCCTTCAATGGCACACGTTTACCAAACAATCGAACCGTTATCTTCCAAGGCTTGCCTGGTATGAACTATCTTGCGGGTCAAGTCAACGGAACCAATCCACTAAGAGACCCTGCCGTGCCTGGAAAGCAACAGTCTGTTATCTCCTTCACCAAGAAGAACATCAATGGATTGAATATACCCGGAGGCGACGGTTTCCCAACCAAACTTTTCTTTAATGGAGAAGAATGTGCGCTTCCAAAACATTTCCCAAAGAAGAGCTCGGGACATAGACGCGGTATCAGTGTCTTAATGTCACTTGTTTTCGCTATGGTAGCGGCTTTTGCACTAATGATGGATTAATTGCTGAAGACATAACTAAAGTTAGCATTATTGGTCAGTTTTCGACTTTAAAAGATTGGTGTTTTGATGCTGTTACTGAACAGAGGAAGGATCAAAAGGAGCAGATGTGGAGAGAACTTTGTAAAATGATTGATCTATATTGAAAAAAATGGACATGTATTAATACTTTTGTTTGGTCTATAAAAGTGTTCATGTGGATGTTCTCTGGTAGTCCCAAAAGCTCAGAACAATGTCGGCTTTTTTTTTTTGACATGAAGAAGATCATAGTCTTTTAATTTGGAGTTTTTGTGTTTTTTTTGTTTGTTTTGTTTTGGGAAATATCCCTTTGTTCTTTAAGATAGAAAATCAAAGATGCGAAGCAAGGAACAAAAGCTATTGAGAGAAGCAAGTCACATGAGATTCGAAAACTAAACACTTCTTGAAAGCAGGCATTTATGCTTTGCTTAGAATCTGAGAAAGATAACAAAAAGCTTCCCTGCAACATATCCTCAAAAGCATCACCGTTATATAAACTCAAACGCCTTTCATCATGTCTCATCAACCCCTATAACACACTATATTCACATACATCTCTCTAGTACATCTTGATTTCTTCTTCCATTTTTTTTTCAGTTTGAGAAATGGTTCGTAACTTAAAGAACATGATGCTTCGTGGGTTCGGTCTCGTGTGCTTGTTCATGGTCGTTAACAAAGCCTACGCAAGAGAGTTTGCGGTCGGTGGTGCAACAGGTTGGACCATCCCTTCAGGTTCTCAAGTTTACAGTCAATGGGCAGAACAAAGCAGATTCCAAGTCGGCGACTCTCTGCGTAAGTTTCGACACTGTACTAATTAACCATGCATAATCATAGTGTTCCTTCACATATGACACACCAAAAATGTATACAATTGCAGTGTTCACCTACCAACCAAACCAAGATTCAGTGCTCCAAGTCACAAGAGACGCTTACGACAGCTGCAACACGGATGCACCAATCGCTAAATTCGCCGATGGCAAAACTTCCTTCGCACTATCCCACTCCGGGCCATACTATTTCATCAGCGGTAACAAAGACAACTGCAAGAAAAACGAGAAGGTCGTGATTATCGTCATGGCTGACAGAAGCGGCAACAACAACTCTACATCATCATCACCGCCGTCTCCAGCTCCAGCTCCCTCGGGAGAGTCCGCTCCCTCTCCGCCGCCAATGACAGAACCCTTTGAGACCCCAGCACCTATGCCTACTTCATCACATGACACTCCAACCAACGCAGCTTCTCCATCTTCCTCCTTTGTTACTGCTCTTCTCGGAGCTGCTCTTGCTTCCACTCTATTCCTACACTAAGTTTCCCTTTTGTCTTCTGTTTTCAGTTTTTAACGAGTCTTTTCACTCTCTTTTCATCCGTGTTTGTGTCTATTGGTGTTTGTTGCTTGATTTTTACCCATTTGTTTCTCATGTAAGTGAATAAAATTCTATACTTGTGTGCATAATACGTCATCCATATTATAGAGAAAAGAAATCAAGGCGGAAACTGAAAGACAAAAATAATCATAAAGAAACTAAGATAGTGTCAAACAAAATTTTTCTCTTTTTCTGAGTTCTTCTCTGTAGGAACAGCTATGCCAAATAAACAGTCTGAGGTTCTTCTATGGTTATATAGATTAATGGTAAACTCTAACCTCCAGTCGCCAATCAAATGTTTTTCCCGAGTTCGACCTTTTTGATCAGTCTTATTGTATTGTGGAAAATCGAATCTAGTATTCCCGCAACCTGAGAAAATAAAATCAACATCCGGAGTTTAAAAGTCATGTATGGAATCCACGAGAGTAGAAAGAAGCAATGTAAAATGAGAAAATACTAACCGTGAAAACACCACCAATAATGGCGCAAAGATTTGTGATGAAATGTGAGAAGGACTTTGGGTTTTCAGTTATCAAAATCTGCAAAAACAGAGCAACCAAGAAGTAGTTATAAAGAGGAGTGTACATATAAAGACATTTGCGAGAGATGTTTGTGTAAATGGGGACTGAACCTGCATAGGAGAGAGCTCAAAGTGAAACTTTGCAACGGGTAAGTAGTAAGTCTGAGATATGCTGCTGTGAGCGGTGTATTCATATTCCTCAATCAATGAATCTTCTTTACCAGACCTTCTTGTAATGACTTCTGTTTTGACTATTTGAAGGTAGTGTTCGATCTGTATACAGCGTTTATAGTGTAGGACATAATTAGATAAGGGTCAGTAAAAGAATATTTGATAGAAGTTCAAGAATCTAAGATTCATACGAAGGTTTTTCGGGACTTACAGTAACATTGGCACCAAATTCGTGTTCATTTATAAATGCTTTTTCATCCAGCCTGTCATGGCTCTGGCCAAGATATGGCAACAATCGCCTCATATCAGTCAACAACCTAGGAGAAATCATCCTCCCAAATGAAAGATGGGTAACCACATGCGACATGTTCATTTGAGAAGAATCGAACGAGTGAGCTCCTGAATGAGCTGAGATAACAAGATTTCCTGGAACCTGAAAACATTCCAAAAACAAAAGTATCAAACATGCCGTAAATCAGTAACAGGGACATCGATCCAGCCTTCACTTTCATCAGTCCGAATTGTTTACCTTCTTTACACGCACATAACCTTCAACTCTACAACCTCCTGTAACTGGTGCCTTTTTAAGATGTTTTGATGTCTCATTGGATATACCATCCAAAGCTAGCTTGTGGGTCTCAGGGTGGATAGGAGCGACCAGTCCGTCAACCATCTGGAAGAAAGAAAATTCTTTTAGAACAACACTCTTAATATTGACACAAAACGCAGCAAAAAGATATGATGTGCATGTATATGTATATGTACATACTTAAGCGACACAACTACTTGCTTTGTATAACTAGGCGAAGTAACAAACACACACAAAAACAGAAATGTGAATGTTGACTAACATATTCCTGATACTGGAACGAATTTGGATTTGTCTACCTTCACTATACTATCGGTGTCCCGATCTCCGTAGTAAGATTCATGTTCGTGGTGCCCATGGTCCTCTCTGAAAACAACAAAACAGGGAACACTTTCATAAGCATTTGCACCAACGGATATGCTGTTCAAATAAACCTAAGGAGCTTAAGTCCAAAATAAAAACAGACATATATTTTAAGGTTTTGAAAAAATTCTACGGTGATGATTGCACATATGTCAACATTTGACTACTGGCAACACGATTAGGAGACATGATCGATTTTGTCGTTGCATTGCCACATAAGGTTAAGTAGAAGATATAAAGAATTATAACTGCGCTAGAGGCAGTTTAATCATCTTATCAGATAGTTTCTCACCTAAGGTCACTGCCTTTGCGGAAAATCCGAATAGATGGATAGCCTTGTATATGATTCCTGAAAAATGTATTCAACAATTTGTGTTAGGTCAAACGAGAAATCAATTCCACTGACAGCTACTGCTGCCCATACATCCTTTAACAGCATCCATTAGAAAGGTGAGTGAACACGCAAGAAAGGAACTAATCTTTTCTTAACAAGATAAGAAGTAGTCAACAAGTTTCATATTACTCAAAATGACGAGAATATTGAGGAAAACATCAACTTTTTCGTACCTCCTACATAGCGCAGGTTGTTCTGTGCAATCAACGTTTCCTAGAAGAACACGCCCATCAGTTTCAGGATCATATCTGCAGCAGAATATTAGCATAACCATGTTTCAGAAATAAAATATTAGACAGCCTGACTTAAAAATTCACCACTTAATAAATACGCAGAAGAGTATAATGCAAACCTCTGTTTTATAATAGTAGCTGCTTTCTCCCAAGAAGGTTTCTGAACCAAATAGTAGAAAACACAAAAGAAACCCATCATAACCAAACATGAACGAATTTCTCAACAAAGACCATACCCCTTTAGAACAAAACGTAATACGCGAGAAGTAAAGCAAATTTCCCTATAAAAATGACATGCCCATGGATTTCACGTCTGCGGATTGGATATTTTCACATTTAAACAGTCAAGAATGTAAGAAGGCAGATTATTTCTTCCTCGGCAAAGTAGAAAGTATAGATTATGATAAGTACATCTATAACTGGAACATTAGTGTTTGCATACAAGATAAAAAGACCATGAAACTGGAAAGTTTTAAAGAAGCATAAGAAATCACTAAGAGAATTACCAGACGGTTACTCCAGTAGCACCATGGTGCATAAAAGTTAACAATCAATATCGGAAAGCTGCATAAGATAAGAAAGTCAATTTACGTTAAACCATATTTATACCCTCATACAGGACTCCTATAAAGGCACAACAGAAAAAAGAAGCTGACAAACTCACTGATGTGAAAATGAATCAAAACTACCACTGGTTAATGGTATGGCACCATCAGGAAACTCTTCCTTAATTTCTTCTCCGTGGTTGATGTGATGTGACGCAAGGCCAGAGTGGAACTCTGCGCCGGTGGCCTTTAAATGCGGATCAATTGGAAACTTATGAACTGTTTTTGTAATATTCAACCTATTCTGAAAATTGAAACATCAAATTAGATCTAGGCTCCAGCTAAGCATTAAAATAATATGCAGGGTATATCATAGCTCGGTTAAAGGCAGTAAGTCTTGCTTTTAACATGATACATAAGATGATCGGCACAACTGAAATAGGGGCTCAGGGATAAGGTGACAAGCTTGAAGTTTTCAACCACACGATAGAAACATTTATTTGCAGTATAAAAGTATTATTTAGTTTCAGCTAAGTTTGATGATGACAATTACTAACAAAAATGGAATTGATAAACGTTAAATTAAATCCGTATCACCATTGCACAACCAACTCAAGAATGGGTAAACAGATAGTCTATCATATATCATTCAACCAAATATGCATTCAAACAGTGAGAATGGGATCATCACAATAGAGAAATACATGAGAGTTATGAGGAGAGACTTACAGTTCCCAACACGTCACTCACATCAACGGATGCAAATTCACATGAAAGGGCAGGAAAACTACAAAAAAAGGAAGATACAAAACCAATCGTCAGCTTATAGAGAAACCCATTCAATATCCCCTTGTATGAAACAAGCATTCTACACAGAAAAGAAATGAAGAGAAGACTAGAGCAGATTTCAATATCAACAGAAACATAGTAATCAAACAATATTACCAATGAACCAGTTATGTAACACAAAAAAAAAACTAACCTGATGTTGAAATCAATGCGTAAGAAATCCCCATCAGTGCTCTTGTCAACAACTACAGCTGTTGTAGTGGTGACTTCCAAATAACTACTCAGCTCCTGCAAGATACAAAGATCATATCTTTAATCAAGAAAGAGACTATTTTCATCAAATCAAAACAGAGAAATGTGACAGAGGTGAAACGATCAATCTCATAAAAAGGGGTTACCATTCCGAACAAAAGCATCATAACGAGAGCAGCTACGATGGACAACCCAGCACCTGATAGAGATGCCTCTGTCAAATCTCTCGGGATTTTCCTATACCAACAATTCCAAAAAAGGGGACACCTTTCAGATCATTTCCGGATCATATGAGACAGAATCGCAACAATGTAATGTAAATGCGCACATGCAAATAAGAATTGAGGGAATGGGAGAGAGATCAGGAGGAAGATCGCACCTGTAGAAATCAACGGATTTGATTTTGGTAGAGGACACCATAGCTGCTGCAGGAGAGTGAGAGAGAGATAAGAGTGAAAGAAAGTGCAGATCTGTTGATGTGAAGAAGAAGAAGAAGAAGATGAGTTATCTTTCTTCTGTAATGCCGAATCCGTGAAGTGAAAGGAAACCCTTTTGCGTTTCAAATCTCCATCCTTTTTAATTACAACTATGCATTTGGTTTTCGGTCAACCTCACCAAACATACTGTTATGAGTTTAATGTAAACAAAACTAAATTGTCCTCTCTTTTTTTTTGTCGGAAAATAATTAACAAATTCTTAAGAATTAATAAATAAGTAATTTTCTAATAAAAATATTATTTCAAGATATATATTCAATTTAAAAATATTTAAAAATTCTAAAAATTTACATTTATTCTATGCTACGGTATAGTTTATAAATTTTAGGAAGCAGTAGTCCTAAATAAAAACGAATTGTTATATTTTTGGAGCTTTGAGATTTTTTTTTTTTGGTAAAAACTTTGAGATATTTGTAGGTAAAGTTTTATAATAAGGATATATGATTTGTTTGTTATATAATGTACTAATATATGACAACTATATCGTACACCAAGTCACTAACAAACGAATTGGAACTTTTTAGAAAACAGATCGGGATAATTATTCAATCATTTGAACTACAACTCGTTCCAAACAAATATATATGTACGTGATTGTACCAATATTGCGACACACATGGAAACATGTTAACTTTTTTATTACACATGTTTGGAAATCTAAATTTTACACTCTTGCTTGTGCATTACATTCAATACATCATCCACCAATGATTCAACTTTCACTACATTTACTAGTCCATTCTATAGCTTTCACAGGAAAAAATAATCACAATATAAAAAATAAGATATATGGAAAACAATCAAAGTATCAACCAATATAGTTGGACAGCATCGACAAAGGAACTAAGCAAAGTCCTCTCTTCTTCAATTCTGCGCAATATTCTTCACTCATTACCCCTTTCTTATTCAATCCTTTCTCCTATAAGCACCCGTAAGAATATTCTTGTTAGTCGTCAGAAAAATTAACATTTTAAGAAAACATATATAAAAGCATGAAGGTGTTTGAAAGTTTCTTACCTCAGTTTTAGAATTGTTCATGGTTTTTTCTTCTATCGTATTGTTCTCCATTTCACTGTAACCCTGATTATAAGCAAATATTATTAATATATATAACACATGAGGCATCATATACGTACATATATATATATATATGTATATGTGTGTGCTGTGTGCATTGCCATTAATGAGGCCTATCTGCCTGTATATATGTATATGTGTAGTGTAATGTGTGTATCAATGTATGTATCATGCAAATACATTAAGTTTGTCTTCTCTTCGGGCTAACCTTGGTTCTGTTAGAAGGAGATGAAGCCGTGTCTTCTTCGACATAGACTATAGGAGACGCAGCGTCAGAGATCATGGAGGAATCGTCATAATGGCTTATACCATCTTCGGTTTCAAAGTACATTGTCCAACTACTCTCTTCTAGACCCTCTTGTATTCTCTGTTGATTGGAGAATATTGTTCGCCTCACGACGTTGCTTAGTGCTGAGTTTTCCATTTGAGCTTGATGAAGATTAGTTTGATCAAGATTAGTTTGATCTTATTGAAAATAAAGATATGTGAGAAGTTAAAAATGGTAATTAGACTTTTGTTTGCCCAGTCCTAGCTCTCAAATGTAACATCTATATAGCAAGGGAGGTAGAGGCCATGAAACTTGTAGGTTTGGCACAATTTGGCCCTTAGTCTAATTAATTATTGTTTATTCTATCTACTTCCAATAATATATTACGTGTTGCTTTCATATTAATTATATGTGGCATTTGAACAGTTTGATTTCTTGATGTGCAAGAACAAAGAAAGATATACAAGGAAATCGGATCACCTTCTTGTTGGATAGTGGAGAATCTAAATGTGAACAGTAACTTTAAGACTTGCTACCTTAAATCTCATTAGTTAAAAGTTAAGACAATAACATTGATAAAAAACGTATTTTGAGTGGGTTTATATGATTCATATAATATGAATACATTTTTGCGTGTGTAAAAATTTCCAAATAAAAGTGAAGTAATTCGAATAAAAACCGTTACCTATTGATAATCACACAATAGACTATTGATAATCACACAATAGTAGGGAATGATTGCATATCATATTATCCGTTAACGAAGATAAATTCGATCGAAGCTAAAGCAACATAAATATAGTTTCATTTTAGCGTATATATTTTTCTGTTTATAATATTAATTCTCGTTGCTCTATGTATAATTGAATATATATTGTGCTAGGTATCAAACTTAAAAGAATGTAACAGGTACAACAATCTATTGATATAAGGAAATTATTCTTGAACAATATATATAACTTAGTCAATGATGGAGACATGTAATTCGTGGGGAACTGGTACTATAAGTGTTTAGCGATCATATGGTTTATAACGTGGCAAGCAGATTTAGTCTTCGTTTATTTAAAAGAACCCAGACAGAAAACTGAAAACAGAAAACGTGATGAAGGCAACATTACACCCTAGACTATAAATCCAAATAGCTAATTAAAAACAAAATGATAAGTGTATATAATAAATGGTCGTATATAGTCGGTCCACGTTCTTGAACCTTTATAGTCCGGCAGGATAATTGTTTAATTTATATTAGTATTTTGATTATAAAGCATGTACAACATATTGCACTTTTTGTTGGTGAGCCATGAAGTGTGCGAATTTGTAAGTGTTGGACCGAATCTTTGATAGGTGTTAGTGTTACAGTAATTGTGTCCCTTCTCCATCAGTCATGCTATGAGGTAAGAGGTTCCGTAAGCTTTAAATTTGTTGACCTAATAAATTTGGACTTTGTCGTAATAAATAGTTTGACAAGATGATATTAATGATGCATGGTGATGATATGTATAATTAGTCTAATAAAGATTTTGCAGATCCAAGTTACTTTTCACATGATGTGCAGCGAAGATATAAACAAAGGAAACATTGCTAATTGTCAATGACTTTTTTCTTTTGACAATTTAGATATCATTTGTACATCTATTAGTTGGTCTCAGAAAGTTTACACATGTCACTTTGTGTTTCAACTTTTCCTTTTTCTCCAAAATTTGAAGTAAAGAAAGTAAGAAACATGCATTGATGCCATTGAACAAAGTTTATAAATCAATTTTATACTAACAATAATTCAAGAACCGCACGTCAATATTTTTTGTAATGGTTCTCATGAAAGGAAGTAAGAAGTTATTAGCAATTTAGCTTTCCACTGATTTATAAAATGATGCCTATGTTAACGACAAAAAACAAAATAATATCTATGTTTTACTGTCACATAGTGGATATTCAATCTCTAAAAAATTATTTTTCATATTAGCATTCACAAATTTGAACTCACTACTTCTGTAGTACTCGAGTTTTTGGTATAACTATTAAGAAAAGTGTAATCTAGATCGGGTTAAGTTAACCGCTTCTAAATTTTGATTGACAGTAGCACAAACATAAAAATAGAAGAAATCTCTATTGTATGCTAACCAACTAAAGACCTTTAACCAGTTTCTACACGACGGAGAAAAAGAACATACAATATATCATTATGCTAACATGGTCCAACTCACAAGCAGATTATTTATTTCCACTCGCTTTATATAAACCATTCAAAGCTTCAAACCTTTGATTATTAGATTATTTATCAATTTACTCGCAGACCGCATGAACTGATGATGATACGTATGATTAGGAATCATGATGACCATGACGCGATAAGTATTTCTTAAATTCGAAACCCTTTGTTGTCAAACAGATTAGTTTTCTTTAATGCGATCAAACAGATTTACATACTTAAAGTAGAGGCAAGTAAAGTAGCGCTCGAGCCAAATATCTTGTCACGTTCAATGCATATTTATACCGCCAAACACTTTTCGAAGTGTATATTATACTTTTGCCACGTCGTGAAATACCATACAAATGTCGACAAGCGAAGACCTCACGGAAGCACGGAACTCTAACGGCGTTAAAGTTGATACACTATCTACAAATTAGTTATTGAACCCCTTATGTTCGTTTTATTTGCAATAGACACCCCATTGTTCTGATATTTGTTTTCTGGTTCTTTTCGTCTCTGATTATTATATTTCACTATCCTCTCTCCGCTCTCCGCTCTCCGCTATCCGCCGAAGTATCGCAAGTGCCGGCCACCAGGTAAATCAAACTTCACTACCCTCTTTCTCTGGAGCTTAATTGATAGCTTCTTCAAACCCTAAATTACCCCGGTGCTCGAAGTCTTTAGTTTTCCGTTTTTAGATTTAGGGTTTTGCTCCTCGTGTAGTCTTAATGCGTTTGGGAATTAGGAATTAGGGCACTAGATTGCGACATTAGGGTTCTAGATTGCGTTCTGACGCTTTCTCAATTTGTGCTCTTTCCAAGGCAAAAGAAGAGAGAAAAACAAGCCGTGTCCAAGTATGGCTTCAGAATCTCCGGTGAGGCACAGGCAGTCTCCTCGTCGGAGGAGTCCATCTAGAAGAGAAGAATCTAATCGTAGCTCTAGGTCTCCTTCACCACGGACAAAGAGACTGAGAAGAGCTCAAGGTGAAAGGGAGGTTAGAGGAAGTAGAGAGAGAGATGACAGCAGAGGAAGGGATAAGAGCAGCAGCAGCAGCAGGGAAGTAGAAAGGGAAAGGGACAGAAGAAGAGAAGGAGAAAATGGAGATAAAAGAAGGCGCTCAGGGAGAGAGGAGACTGAAGAAATGAAAAGAGTGGGAACAGAGGATGAGAGACGAGCTAAAGGAAGACGTGAGAGGTCTACTTCACCGTTGGTGGATAGGAGTCAAAAGAGTAGGCGTTCACCAGAAAGAGCTACTGCCTCAAGACATGATGAGGTATTCTCTGCTTCTTTGCCTTCTAGTTAGCTTTATATACTCCATCTTTCTTCTTGAAAATTATTTGATTGAAAATTGTTTAGGTTTAGTGTATGCTAGTAATGGTTAGCCTCTGCTGCATGTTTCACATAATATATAGTTTGAATCCTGTGATTTTTAACCTTTCTGTCGCCTGAGTCTGTAACGAGAACCTAAGGTCAGCGCTGACTGTGCTACTAAATGACTTGAGGTAGATAGTTTCTTTTATGCCCTTTTCAATTCCCATGTTTATTTTCTATTAGTGAAAGCTCATTATATAGACTATAGTTGATTTTAAAGTTTGAATCATTTTACTGTTATACTTGCTGCATAGTTTTATCTTTTAACCTTTATATCATGCCATCCATATCCAAATTCATTTAAGTATTTTCTGCGAGACATAATTCTTTATCACTTCTTCAGTCATTTTTATCTCTTTCTTTTTTATCTTTTCAGGCGTCTAATGCAAGAGGGAACGACAAGGAACCGTGAGTTTTCTTCTTATTATTAGATTAACCTTTGCATTTTTTCAGTCTTTTGTTTAACCATGTTAGGGGTTTTCTGTAACAGCAATGATGAGGAGGATTCGATTGCTAGAATGAAAGCAGCTGAAGAAGCTCTGGCAGCAAAGAAGAAGGTACCATCATATTGAGCAACTATTGATTTTAAATTTTCAAATGTCGTTTTGTGCTCTTTTGGCTCATCCATGTATTGACGCTTCAGATTTAACTTTGTTATACCTTGAAGGAAGAGCCATCTTTTGAGCTATCAGGGAAACTTGCGGAAGAAACCAACAGATTCAGAGGTGATGTTTTAACCTGGCATTTCAATTGTTAGCATCGCTTTGTCATGTAAACTTTTGCTACGGTGATCTTCATGTATGTGTGGAACATGACCCTTTGTTGTTAGGGTCATCTTTCCTCCAATTTTAGATGCGTCCCTAATTTGTGAACTCCTTGCAGGTATCACACTCCTCTTCAATGAGCCACCAGAGGCTAGAAAGCCCAACAAAAAATGGAGACTTTATGTTTTCAAGGATAATGAACCATTGGATGGTGAGTCATTTCAACCCTCTAATTTTCCATTTCAAGACTTTTTGTTTTTCCTATTTGCTTCCAATTCTTAATGCCCTGAATCGGTTTTCTTGATGCATGATTTTTGTGCATGTGAAATGTGTTGGATTAACAGAGCCACTCCATCTCCATCGCCAAAGCTGCTATCTCTTTGGACGTGAGAGAAGAGTTGCCGACATTCCTACTGACCACCCTTCTTGCAGCAAACAGCATGCTGTTATTCAGTATCGGTAGATTTCTTCTCCTCTCTGAAAGTAAAATTTATGATCATGGATCTAATGGAAAGGAGGTTTTTAGGTTAAAATTAATTTCACCGTGTATGTGTTTGTCTCAGGGAAGTGGATACAGAGAAACCAGATGGCATGATGGAGAAGCAAGTGAGGTAATAATTTGTTTGCTCCTTCAACTTGCCTGAAATATTTCAACTTCTCTGGCTTTAAGTAAAATTTAATTTGCCTTAATGTCACCTTGCAGGCCTTACATCATGGATCTTGGCAGCACCAACAAGACTTACATCAATGTGACTGCTGAATTGCCTTCCTTCTTGATTGTTTCTTTGTCGTGGTTTAGATGAACATTCGTAATAGACTTTTTTATTTTGCATTTTTTTCTAGAAAATTGCTATTGAACCACAACGCTACTATGAGCTTCTGGAGAAAGATACCATCAAGTTTGGTAACAGCAGGTATGCTAGTGAAGAACAATTTGGTTTTTACTTTTCCATTATGAATCATTATCGTGCATATTCTCTTTTTATTCAATCTTTGCTTGTTTATGTACATTGTTTTGATTAATACAGTGTTCATTGGCATCTACTTTCTCGTTTTGGTGTCAACATTTTGACATATTTTGTTCTTTTGGTTGCAGCCGAGAGTACGTACTATTGCACGCGGATTCTGCTGAGTGACTTAAATCAGAGTCAAGCAGCAACGAGATCGCTTTTCTCAGGGGATATAAGAGATACTTGTGCAACTTCGTTCTGTTTTCCTCATACTTTGCTGTTGACAATCTCGTTTTGTTAATAACATTTAGAAAGCATTTGCTTACTTAGACAATTTCAGAACAGCCGATCAAATGTTAAATTTACAGGGGAGTATAACTTCCTCTGTGTTTTTGTAATAGAATCAATCTATTAGGCTTTGGACCAAACTTAAAGTAACATTGAGACGGACTACGACTGAGGTTTCAACTACCAAAAAAAACTGACATCACTTCTCTGTAAGAACAAGCTACAAGCTATCAAAGATTTTGTCAAGCCTTTTGAGTGAGGGATCCAAGAATCAAATCACGGATCTCCTCGCTGCTCGCTCGGTCAAGAGCGGTTCTTCCTTCAGCGTCCTTGACCGTGCAGTCAGCACCGGCTCTGAGGAGCTCCTCGATCTTAGGCTTGTCTCCTTCCGAGGCTGCTAACAACAAAAGGATATCTACAGGATGAATGTTCTGGCTGAGAAGAGCTTCCATCTTATCGTAGGTACCTTCAACCGCAAGCATCCCCATGTAGTTGAAATACTGCAGATGACGAACCACAAAGACAAAAGGTATTTACTATGTTTCCTACGTAAACGCCGGCATAACCCATATTAAGGCTTTGAACTTCCTTGTACAAACGAGTTATTGACAAGTTCAAGAACCTAGAAGTGAAGACAAACCTGCTCGACGTCGTCTCTGTCGAAATCATCCCGTGATTGGCTGCCATAGATTCCAGCATTCTCAGCATCGACGCCGTTCTTTCCAAACTTGAACCAGCAAGTTGCTCTCGACCCATTGGAGGGTCCTAGTCGGATCCGAAGCTTCACAACCCGAGTTCCAAGAAACCGAGAGGAGAGTCTTAGTGAGAAAGAAGAAGAACTGTTGATGGGTTTGGTGGTAGAGAAGAATAAGCTCACAGAAGGAGCTGTGCATGATGAAATGGAAGTCATGGCTGCCTCGTAGCTTCTTCTGAGATTTTAATTAATATCATCCACTCGTTTTTTCCTCATGTTTTTGTTCTTTTTCGATAAGACCACTTGTTCTCTTATTGGTTAATTTTTACACCGTTGGATTGTTAGATATCTTGGAGAATCCTCTTTTCGATACAGAGGCTCCGGTGGAAGTGTGAGATGCCAACACAAATTTCAAAGCTTAACACACTTGGAGGCTGGAGCGATTGTCAAAACTCTAAAGCCTAACATTTAACACTTACACTAGCTATGCGTCTTGACAAAACTGTTTTAATACACTTAGCTTTCATCGGATAAGCAAAGTGATCATTTTTTTTCTCGCATATAAACATATTTTTACAGAGCTGAGAGCCAAACCAAAAATAACTCAAGCACCGCCTCCTAGTTAGCTTTCAGAGCCGAGAAGAAAAGATTGTTGATCCTTTCGTCTTATTTAGCAGTATACCAGTTCTGAGCACACTTGGCATCAACAGATAAATCGACTGAGAGAATGTTCTTGCCGTTGAAGGGTTTACACATGCAGTCGACAACTATGTCTTTAGCTATCTCCGCTGACTCACTTGGTCCTTCCAAGATTACTTCATCATGAACCTGTTTCCACAAGAGCAGCCCAAAACAATCATTTATATATGCAATCATCTGATTTGAGCCTAAAAAAGTGGTTATAGGAAGAGTCTGTGTGTAATGTTTACTTGTAGAAGCAGCTTCCAACCAAGCTCTTTTAAACGTTCATTTGTTGATATTTCCAGCATAGCGCACATGGCGACATCAGCCGCACTTCCCTGTAGTAACATTAATAATTGGGGTTTCAAGTCAAGAAAGTACAAGACGGTTAAAGATCTGATGATAGGGCAAACAAACCTGAACAGGAGTGTTGATTGCTGCTCGTTCGATATGGTTCTTTTGGGCACGTGAACGGTATGCAGGGAACTTACGAGCCCTTCCCAACAAAGTCAGTACATACCCATTTTGTATAGCTTCTTTCTTGCGTAGTTCTTGCCATTTCCGGACTTCTTGTCTGTCATTATACCAGAGATTCACTGTTTCTTGTGCTTCATCTACCGAGACCTGAAAGGTGGTATGTGGCTTTGTAAGCTTATTACCAGAAATCAAGATGTTCGTATCAATTTCAAGAGCTTCGTTAAAGTACCTTCCAGTCTCTAGAAAGCCCAATAGCAGTCTTTCCATACGCAATCGAAAAGTTGAGCATCTTAGCTTTTCTCCTCTCAGAAGCAAAGGCGTCCTGAGTTAGTGCGAAAACATTTTGCTACCGGTTAGAAGAATTCCGGCACAAAATTTAGTTTCCTAGCTTAGTATGAAGTAAGTTAACTGTTGTGAAATGCTTTGAAAGAGGTGAGTCTGCGGTTTAGAATAAGGCTTTCCGAAATCAATATGTTTCACATGAAGCAGAAGTCACCTTTAACAATGGCACTGGAGGCTTCTCTTGTCCAGGTTGTGGATGCCATTCAAGGAGCACTTCACCATTTTCGACAGCTTCACGAATATGTGGATACATATTCATGGCTGTTCTTGAGTGGAAGTCACCACCGGCCACGAAAGCTTCCATCATACTTTTGCAACGAGCAAGATGTGCCAGAATTCTAAGTTCCAGCTGTAGATAGAAAAATCGCCTCAGTCAACAAGTGAAATATTAGCTTACTAGCAAAGTAGCAATCATAGAAGTATCTCTAACTATAAGAGCTTATATTTTCACCTGCCCATAATCAGCAACAATAAGAGAATTTCCAGGTGACGCTACGAAGGCCTGACGGATCTTGTACCGATCTTTCTCCAACGCAGGTTGGTTCTAGACAAAGAGAACAAAAAACTTTACCATCAAATTCTAGGATACAATCACAAGACCATAAGTACTATATCCATGTACAAAGATGTAGTCGTCGCTTTTCATAGCACAACATTGTCAAATTATGAAAGGTTCCCCAGTACAGAAAATAGAGAAGCTTAGTTACTTAATTGCATCTTCATTCAAGGTAAGTCTTAAATTTACGCCATGTACCTGCAAATTTGGCCTTCTAGCTGATAACCGTCCAGTTTCAGTGTTGATATTTAGGGAGCAGTGAACACGACCATCTTTGCCTGACACATTACTTCCCTGCAGATAGAAAAATCAGGGAAGTAACCTATAAGGATAAGCTAATGGAAAGAACTAAGACGCTCAAAACATAGGCAACGTTGTTTTATAAAGAAAAAGTATACCTGCAAAGGAAGAATAAAGTTTGATATTAACGAATCAATGGAACAAACTTCACATAATGAAGCAATTGCTTGGCATGCCTCCTTTCCACTTTCACCCCCTCCAAACGCATCATATGCTGTTCCAAAAGCAGATGTGTCTGATTCAACAGATGTATTTGAGTTTTGTGTTTCCAAAACTTCATCTGGTAGCGACATAAATTCCTCATCTCCAATATTTTCTTCTAGAGAATTATCTGCAACGCTCTCTGTAAAGTCATACGCTGCAGAGACTTTCCCGGCTAAGGCTTTCAAAGTATCTCCACTAACAGAAGGCCAGCCTGAGGCAGTGAACTTTTCAGCAGGCAAAGGATTGTCACTAATCCTATGCAGTTTGATATTACGGAACTTTGTGGCTGTTTTTTTCCCTTCTTCAATCACCTTATCCACATTGGGAACTTTGAAAAGTTTTTCATATGGAAGATCCTCACCATTACAACTGTAACAGAAATAAACACAACTTAGTGTCAGAAATAAGCACTAAGAAACAAATTTATGTAATTCCAGGTTGGCATCATAAGGGGAAGAAATTCGATTCATAAACTCCATCTGAGAGCTGCATGTGTGTTTCTTGGTTTAATTATGGTTGATGAATACAATCTTCACCAAATTTTGAGACAAAAGTATCAGACACTTGGTTTTCTTGTAATAACGTGATATGGTACATGTCAAATATCAGTGCAGTTCAGATGCAGTCTTAGTTACCTGTTAGAAATGCCACCAAAAAAGAGCTGTCGCAATTGCGTGTCACTGCCAACATTCATATGCTTTGCATCAGGACAATGCTTCGAGGCCCAACTCCGGAACCTAGAAACAGCAATTTCCTGTTCTGCTTTGGCTACAATCTCAATCTGCGCCAGATATTCCCTATCTACTAGCATCCCCTCCGTTTCCATCTTCGCAAGAAGTTCACCAAAAGGTTGCCAATATTCTTGGTAGAAGTCAAACATGTTCTTTCCTGAAACAGGCTTTCCATCAAGAAGCCATTTCTTCATTTGCAGTTGTTTCTTCATGCTCTCGTAAAGCTTTAGTGTGCTAATCGAATCCAACGCAGAGTACGAAATCCAAGCCTCTCGATCATCTTTTTGTAGCTCTTCAACAGGGGGAATGATCACCACTTTCCCCTCTGATCCATCTTTTTTCAGTTTTCCCTTGCCGAAAATCGTCTTCATTGATATTTTACCAAATAATTCTGCTTCCTCCTTTGTCTCAGTTCCCCCAAGAACTCGTGGGTCACTTGTAAGTGCTTCCAGCGAATAACCGCCCGACGTCTGTCTAGACGAATCCCACAGTCTTGCCATGTGCATTGTATCACCATGAAAACCAGAAAGCTTGATTCCATAATTTCTTATAATGTGGTTGTCAAAGCTGTAGTTATGCCATACCTATAAGTAAAAGAAAATATCATCATCCAATGAACTACGAACTTAAAACAAGACATGATTCAGAAGTTGTGAGTGCCTCCAAACTAAACAAAAGAGAGGCAAGGTGAAGAAATAGCCAATCGTCATTTTAAGGAAAACAGACAAGAAGAGGGAAAGTGAAACAAAGATTCATAACACCAAGTTAACCGGATTTCATTGAAAGCACAGAAACGCAGCAAGTTGTTTTTAGTATAAGCTCACTTTTTTTATGGACGAGTCTTCGAAAAATGGCTTAAACTCAGCCAGGACATCCTTGCCATTATCGCCAAGAACGTCCACCCATACACATGATTTTCCATCTCCAAAATCTGCTTCTGATCCACAATATATACTGAAACATATCAGTTCACCATGGTCCACAGGTGTTTCACTCTTCACATCAATCCTCGACACCTATTGATAATCAGAGAACAAAATCAATATTACGAGACGCGTCTATAAGTCAAGTGCATAAGCATTTTGAAGGCTTTGTGGATAACAAGGTAACAGCTCACAAGTGACCACATACCTCTGTATCGCAAGCATGGACGAGATCCCTGTATTGATTTACGAGCTTAGCCACAATTTCCTTTGCAGTAGATACATTATCGACAACACGAACCCTATTATATATTTTTGTAAGGTTCGCACGGACTTTCGACAGGTCAGTGCGTTTTCCCACTTTGGAAATGGTTACTGAATTCTCATAGCTTGCACTGTCTGAAGAAGTAACAAGAGGTCTTTGTTTAACAGGCACATTCTTGTCATCTATCTTTTCCTCAGCCACAACATTCTTCTTTGGCAACGCTATGAGAGGTCCTCTTAAACTCTGCTGTTGCGCAAAGCCATTCAATTCTCTATCAAATGTGGTAATATCACCTCTGGGTTTCAGCTGGTAATCTAAGGTCTGACAGTTTCCATAAGACTGAGCATCATCTATCTTTGGGACAAAGCCTCTGAATTGGTAATCATCCTGGTTTCTAGCACGTTCTTCGTTTCTTTCTCCAAATTGATTGACTTCCACCTTCCTCCAAGCACTTACAGCTCCGGTTTGTTTCACAGTTGGTGGAACCATTCTCGCCGTCTTAGTTCCAACACTAAGTTTCCACTCTCCACTGAACTCAACAGTAGAAGACCGTTGATGACTCGAATGCTGAAACCCATGGGAACCACCGGAAGCTGTAGCAGTGAAATATCCGGCATTTCCATTTGTGATGGCTACTTTTCTGCGAATCATAAGCACCAATAAAATGATATCAACACAAAGAAAGCAGCACCTTCAAGCTCGGAAATAATAACTAACCAGCTTTAACTTTAGCATACATTGCTCTACTTAACCAAAAAGCAAATCAAGATAACTCAAACACTCAAGTATGAAACTTTGACTGCAACACATTAGCCTATAAGTGAGAAACTGAATAACCAATAAAACAAATTGCAGTTACACGCTTCTTCAACTAAACAACAAACTTATAAAGCAGAGAAAATTGACGAATAAGTAAAGCTAAGTTTTTTCATGGACCCAGCAGCTAAACTTGAACAAGAGCACAAAATGAGAGAGAGAGAACAGAAGAGAAAGAGCTGTAAACCTGCAAAGGATTCTACGGCGAGGCACGAGAAAGGAAAGAATGGAAGAAGAAACGCGAGGACGACGCGAAACCCAGAAAGAAGAAGGAGAGAAGTGGCGGAGAGAAACCCCCATGGCCGTTAAGCGAGAAGCTAATCTTCCCAGTTTGAAGGGATTTTTGCGTCTTCAAGAAGGGATAAAGGAAAGGGTTTAATGGTGGCGACTTTGTCGTTTTCTCATAGAAGCTGAGCTGGTCGCCATTACATTACATCGATGACAAAACCCTTTAAACCCTTTTCCCCTTAATCAATAATCATTATTTATTCAAATTAAATACAAAAAGAAACCAAAAAGCACATTTTCCCCCAAAAGTTTGGATTTTTAATTCTAAAATCTTATCCCACGATGATGTTTTCAGACAAAAGTCTGTACTTTGAAACTCATATCCTTAAAGACAGACAGGAATCTGTCACAGACACACACTAGAAAGAAAAAGAAGCAAAAGTTCTCAGCAAATCCGTTAATATCCAGAAGGAGGGAAATCGAAAACTCTTAATTTTAATCTTCATTTTTTTTTGTCTTTCTCTCTTTCAAAAAAGTCCTCAAATCTCCTAAAAACCGATCATTGAAGTTACAAAATAAACAAAACAAAAACAAAAAAAAAATGCTTAAAGCTTAGATCTTTCGTCTTCTTCTTCTTCTCTGTTGTTGTTATCTGTTTTGCTAATCCGTTTATCATTATTATTATTCTCCTCGTCTTCAACAGTTTCTCCATCTTCTTCGCCTTTGGTCATAGCTAAGTACTCAAGCGCAGTAACTACATCGCTCATCATTGGCCTCGTTGCTGCTTCTTCTTGTAGACACATCGCTGCAACCGCAAGCGCTTGATACAATCCTTTTATAGGATACTTCCCTTCAAGCAATGGATCAGCCATTAACGTAAACTTTCTCCTATCTTTGAACAAAGGACTCGCCTGCGCATTTTAACAAACCGATTCAGAAAAACCCAATAATATGAGAGATATTGAAGAGCTTTGCATGTTGTTATTACCCAAGTGACTAGGTTCTGTTCTTCAGTTGGTTTTGTCGTGTCGATCACTCTTCTTCCTGTGATCATCTCCAAGAACACGACTCCGAAGCTGTATACGTCGGACTTCACAGTGAGCTGTCCCGTGAGAGCATACTCAGGTGCACAATAGCCGTACGTTCCCATCACTCTCGTCGACACATGAGTCTCTCCACCGGTTGGACCAACTTTGGCTAAACCGAAATCCGAAAGCTTTGGGTTGAATTCTTCGTCAAGCAATATGTTAGAGGCCTTGAAGTCTCTATAGATCACAGGAGGATCAGCTGTTTCGTGTAGATACTCAAGCCCTCTTGCTGCTCCTGCTGCAACTTTCATCCTTGTGTCCCAATCCAACGGTTTCTTCTTGTTCCGCGCCAACTCTAAAATAAAAAAGGTGCTTTTAAAGAAAACTATAGAATGCATAGATAAGATGTTTTGTAATGTTTAGTTATATACCGAGAAGATGATCTTCTAATGAGCCATTTTGCATATATTCATAGACAAGGATCCGTTGATCACCGTCTGCGCAATATCCAACCAAATTGACAAGGTTTTGATGATGTAAGAGACTCAACATCATGACTTCAACAAGGAACTCTCTGTTCCCTTGGTAACCATTCCTGTCTAGCTGCTTAACCGCAACAATCTACATTGACACGCGAGAAACAGAATCGAACCGCTGAACAAGAGTATGAAGGAGATGGAGATTGAGAGAGATGTTGTAGAAATAGTGGAAGTATACCTTTTCAGGGGTTTCTGTGTGCCCTTTGTAAACCCTTCCGAAACCACCTTCACCGAGCTGATTCTCAGGGTTAAAGTTCTTAGTGGCGACGCAGAGCTCTCTGAATGTAAAGATTTGAGCACTGATGTTCCCTTTCCCGAGTTTTGCTATCTCCTCGGATATGTATCTTCGCCTACTGCTATCTGCATGTATATATATGTAAGCTTCTTGTAGATAGAATAAACTGTAAGGCATATGAGAGTGTATATGATGAGAATGATAAAGAAACTAGGACCTGTTTTAAAAGAGATGTTGTCAAATTTAAAAAGATTGTTCTTTGCATCAATGCAGTCTTTGATGCTTTGTCTCGATGATGATCGTCTGGTAAATCGTCTCTCGGACATACAACAGAACCAGCAATTCAGTTTCATTCTGTAATGTATGTGTTTATATGTATCTTCCTGGATTATCACTACAAGAAGATGGTTGATTACTCGAAGTTCATGAATGTTCTTTGAACCTCGAATCCAAAAGGGATCGAGATAATTCTCAGACGAACAAGATAATTTTCTTTTCTTTTGTTGTAAGATGGCAAAAGGGTTTGCTGAGAAAATAAGTAAAAAAAAAAGGTTTGGCCTTTGAAGAAACCAAAAATGAATCTGGTCTCTTTTGGCCTCAAAAGAAGAAGGAACAACAAAAATGAGTAATTAGTTTTGCTACTTAGAACCCTTCCTTATGTTTGATTGTTTCCCTTAATTTTATGTTTCCTTTTTTTTTTTTCTTGAAAAAAAGGATGGTGAGTTTTGGTGAGGAATCCATTGGAAGAGAATTAAGATCAAATTTTCTAAATTTGGTTTTGTGGGATATAGAGATATGTTTATCCATTTCCATATTCCTATTTTTATCCACTTCTAAATTTGTAATTTCAGACATCTAATAGAAATCTTAAAAGAAGAATGACATACTAATTAAACATTGTTCTTCATAGTTTTTACTGGCAGATACTGCAGCTGAAGTCAGTCACAAGCATTTACACTAAACTATGAGAAAGAAGCTCACAAGAACCGCCATGGTTCTAACGGTAAAGGAAACTTGTATTGCTTTTGCATTTGACTTTGCCTTTGGCGTAGAAGCAGGAGGCTGGCTTCTTACATCAGGCAGGGTAGGTGGCTGGCTTCTTACTTCAGGCAGAGGTGGTTCCGTGACATCTGACTCAACTAGTGATGGATATGGAGCTTGAGCTGGTGAAAGAAGCTCTGGATTCGCCAAAGGCACGAGCTCACCGGTCCTTACCAGATCCATATTGCTGTAGCATTGGTTCTCTGCAATCAAGTATTATCTCAGCTTGGCTCAAGAAAATATAAAGAAGAAAGAGAGAGAAGAGGAGAGTTTTTTACTTCTGTATCTTGCAGTGGTCGCTGGGAAGTCAGTGATGATGCCATCAATCTCATTACCTCCTCGGACAAAGATGTCTATCTCCACCGTAGGATCCGAGAAAAAGTCATATGGTTGTGCTAAAAACTCGTTGCTAAATGTCTCTACGTAAACTCGAAGACCACTTGATCTCAGCCTGGGAACAACACCTGTCTCGGTTTTAAGCCTGACAATATCTCCGTTGTAGGGAAAGACTGACTTCTTACTGATGACAATCGAACCTGCGAAACTTTTGATGTCTTTGATTGCGGAATCTGTGACATCATGGATGTTTTCATCGACTCTATAGATCAGCTCTTCGTGATACATGTTCTTCTTCTCCTTGAACTCCATCAAGACAGACTTATCAGTAGACTGGATATATACTGAACTTGCTCTTGTATTGTTTGCTTGGCTATTAGCTTTTTTCAGTTCATCTAGTACAGCATCTACAATGCCAATTCCTTGATGTCGTGCTAGATACGCTGCATTCTAAGAAAAACAGAAAATGCTATATCAAGAAAATAACCATGTGTTAGTTTTTATTCACACATAAGATTTTGCAATATAACTCTGACCTCTACTTTTATCAAGATGCCTGAGAGAGATTTGTAACGGTTTAAAAGTAACAAGAACTCGGATAATGTAAGAAACTTTCCAAGATTTTTGTTTCTTGGGTTTCTGAATAAAGCAGAATCCTTATAAGGATTTGAAATAGCAGCTGCAATGAAGAGAAAACACTTCATTGAAAAATAAAGTGTTCATATTGAATCTTGATTTTAGTTTTGTAATTTCTTTCTTACGCTTCAAGGTTTGTATCTGAGACATGGTCAGGCTGAAAGTGTAGATTCCACTTGTCTGCTGAATCTCTGAAACTGTTGATGACAGATTTCTGAAGCTTGTATCGACGACATTAGTGCAGTTCATAAGATTTATGGAGCTCAAACAAAATGGAATCTTGTCCTTTGACATCTGGACATTGCAATCAAGAATGTCAACGCCGTCGCTCACAGCTTTCTCATATGCCAAGTCAGTACAGTCTGGGAAATCTCCACTCGCTCCGTTATTGGAAATAATAGTTATATTAGCTGCAAGATCAAAATGGGGTCAGCCTGAAATTAAGAGATGTAGAAAGATCATTTATATATTGTTGTTTCCTTTCCTCCATGCATTTACCTTGAATTTTAGCTTTTTTCTTGTCCAAATGAGAGAAGCAATCTGTGGAAATCAAACAAGAGTCTTGCATTCTTAACCTCTATAAAGTATGAAATGGGAAGAGAGATTAAAAGTAGAGTTTTCTTTTACTTACTGATAGCTCGATATGGAGTCACCGGAAAGTCTGATAAGAAACCATCAACGGAGAAGTTTCCATTGTCAATGAAAGATACATACTCAGCTGTTGGATCATAGCTGTAGTTATACGCAAATACGAAATCATTGGCAAACTCAGAAGCGAAAACTTGTAGACCTTGTTTATGAGCATCTGTGACAAGCGACGTGTGGGGTTGCAGGTAAAGATCTGAAGTAACGGGCCATATGTAAGATTTTGGAACAAGAATGCCAGACGAAAAAGTTTTTATATAACTTAAGTTCTTGGCAAGAGAGCCGTAAGATTTGTTGGTGAAAGGATCTATCTCGTCTTGATTCAGAAACCTATAAATGAGCTTTGTCACAGTTGGCTTGAAATCTTTTTTCAAGTTCGTCAAGAAACTGATCTCTGGAGAAGAGATGAAGTTGATTTTCATGCGTCTTGATAAAGAAACAACAGAGTTTCTCATACTCAAATTGCGTTGAGTGTAGAAATCACTGTGCTGTAAGTAAGTGTAGGAACAGTACCAAGAAGAATATTTAGTAATGATCTTATGAAAAAAAATTGGTTGGGTGATAAAAGAGTATATACATTATACCTGGATGTTTAACCAGAGGCCTGAAGTTCCTTTTTTTGCTACTTCTTCAACAGGCCATATTGGAGATACACCATCGAAAATTCCTGGTCTTGAGTGAATATTCTGGACCACTGTTGAGGGGAATACTTGAGTATACAATCAAAACATTGAATTGAAACAGTTGCAGAGTTGTTGAACAACATTTTAATCTAGAAACCTTTACTCGCAAGAAGAGGGTTTAAAGAAACAAGAGACTTAACCACTTACATTTCACATCAGAGAGTTCCTTCCATGTGAAATCAACAGAAAACCATTCTTTCTTATTTGAGTAAACGTTCATGACATCAGAACCGTTGTCAAGGTTCAGATTTGGGAAGCAGATTCCGACACCGTCCTTTGTTAGTTGAAGATCACACCATAGTTTTACGTCTGGAGAAGTAGTTACACTCACCAACTCATATGCATTATCACTGGAATCTGGTAACAAACCAGAGAACCCTCCTCTAGCAATCACAACCGGAGGTTTCCCTGCCAAAAAAAAAACACATCAATAAAGTGTAAAAAAGCATCATAAACATTTATGTGTCTAGAAAACTGAGAGAAATTTTTCTGTCTCTGACCACTCAATGTCTGCCAAGAACTTGCTGAAACAGTCCATAAAATGAAAAACTTGATCAGAATCAGTAAAACCAATCTAGGGAACGCCATGGTTACTGGAGATTTTTCTCAGTGTCTCTTTCTACTTTTCTTGTTGAAGATGGAGTAAATAATTGTACCTATGAGCTGTTTAGCAATAATTTACACAAACTAGCACTTCCTTATAAGGGAAATTCTATCTTCAAAACGTAATCAGATTCTGCAGCAGCATTAACTGCAGCTTTATTCTATATTTGTTGAGAATAATGTCGTTTATGTGGAAAATTGGATCAAAAGTTATCTTAGCTGGAGACCTTAAGTAAAGATAACTAGCAGGAGAATTTATCTCCACATATCTCATTCTACATGAAAAATATAGCATGAGATAAGTCCACTTTCTAAAACTGTGCCTCCTCCATTTATGGACCATGTATGCTTTTAGAAATAGATCAAATACTGTTCAGTGCCGTTCTTAAGTACAAAGAAGTTTTGAAGATCAACTTTCCCATGGTCAGTTTTCAGATATTATATAGAAATCTTATAATAAGAAGAAGAATGATAAACTAAACATTGTTCTTCATAGAGTTAGTGGGAGATACTGCAGTTGAAGTCAGTTACAAGCACTTACGTACACTAAGCTATGATAAAGAAGCTCACAAGAACCGCCACGGTTCTGACCCCAAAGGAAACTTGTATTGCTTTTACCCCTACCTTTGTTGGCGTTACTTCAGACAGAGGTGGTTCCGTGACATCTGGCTTAACTAGTGATGGATATGGAGCTTGAGCTGGTGAAAGAAGCTCTGGATTCCCGAAAGATACGAGCTCACCGGTTCTAAACAGACCCATTTCTCTGTAGCATTGGCTCTCTGCAGTCAAATATTATCTTAGATTGGCTTGAAAATCTAAAGATTGTTAGAGAGAGAAGAGGAGAATTTTTGTTTTGTACTTTTGTATCTTGCAGTAGTCGCTGGGAAGTCAGTGATGATGCCATCAATCTCATAACCTCCTCGGACAAAGAAGTCTATCTCCACCGTTGGATCCGAGACAAATTCGTACAGTTTAGTTACAAACTCGTTGCTAAATGTCTCTACGTAAACTCGAAACCCGCTTGATTTCAGCCTTGGAACCACATATGTCCCTGTTTTAAGCCGGAAAAGCCCTCCGTTGAAGGGAAACACCGAGTGCTTACTGATGATAATCGAGCCTGCGAAAATACTGACGTCTTTGATCGCGGAATCTGTGACATCATAGATATTTTCATTCACTTTATAGACCAGTTCTTCATGATACACTGTCTTCTTCTCTTTGAAGACATACTTCTCAGTAGGCAGGATCAATATTGTTATTGAAGTTGTATGGTCTTCTTGAGTAGTTAGCCTATTCAATTTATCTAGTACAGCATCTACCACGATAATTCCTTTATGTTCCGCTAAATACACTGCATTCTAAGAAAACGGAAAATGCTATATCAAGAAAAGAATCATATGTTGTTATTATTTACACACAAGGTTTGGAACAGAAACTCTTACCTCCACTTTCATCAAGATGCCAAAGAGAGAGTTGTAACGGTTTGCAAGAAACAGGAACTCTGATAATGTAAGAAACTTTCCAGCGTTTTTGTTTCTTGGGTTTCTGAATAAAGCTGAGTCCTCTTTAGGATTCGAAATAACAGCTGCGATGAAGATGAAAGAAATGCCCATTATGTTAACTAATCTAAATCAAAAGTCTTTATTGAATCTTGGTTTTAGTTTGTAGTTTCGTTCTTACTCTTTAAGGTTTGTATCTGAGACATGGTCAGGCTGAAAGTGTAGATTCCACATTTTTGCTGAATCTCTGAAACTGTTGATGACAGATTTTTGAAGCTTGCGTCGGAGACATTAGTGGTGTTCATAAGATATATGGAGCTCAAGCAAAAAGGAATCTTGTCCTTGGATATCTGAAAATTGCAATCAAGAATGACAACCCCCTCCTTCACAGCTTTCTCATATGCCAAGTCAGTACAGATTGGGAAGTCTCCACTCGCTCCATCTTTCGAAATTATAGTTAGTTTAGCTGCAAGATCAGATGTAGGTCAGAGTGCAATTAAAGATGTAGATGAAATTTAGCCTGTTGGAAAGGAAAACTAGAGTTACTATCAGAAAAATTTGAATTGAAACATTTGCACAGACTTGAACATTTAAATCTAAAAAGCTTCACTGGAAAGAGGAGGGTTCAAATAAACAAGAAAAAAGTCATAAAATTCAATTTAAGGAAAGTGATAAAAAAAGATCATGTATAGAAAAGTGAAAGAACTCTCTGTCTCTAACCACTCAGTGTATGCCAAGAACTTGCTGAAGTAGCTTGTAAAATGACGAACTGAATCAGAATCAGAAAAAACATTCTAGGGAACGCCATGGTCATGTAGATTTTTTCAGCGTTTGGTTTTTTATTTTGATGAAGAAAGAAGTGAATTAGTTGTGTCCATGAGCAGTTTAGCAATAATACTTTACACTAAATACTTACATCCGTATAAGTGGAAACTTTAGCTAGATAAGGTAATCAGATTCTGCAGTAGCATTAACTCCACTTTTTTTTTCTAATTTTGTGAGAATTGCGCGTTTATTTACTTTGGAAATGGGACCAGAAGAACGTACCTAACTAGTGACCAAGTTGTCAACCTGGGAAAGGTTCATTTTCTAAAACTATGCGTTACCTCCACTGATGGACATGTAGTCTAACTTTCCCTTGCATAGCCTTGGACCTGCTTTAATGTTCATGCAAGAGTCTTGCCTTAATCAATGCATATGGGTAATTTTTCCGGTTTATTTTACGATTTTCTAAATACTTAGACCAAGAATGTGTAGCAAAACGTCAGATATCTTCATATATAATATGACTGAAAACAGTTTGTGGTTAACAAAAAAGACACGATGACAAGAAACTAATCTCAGAAACACACAAAACCGTATGCAGTTCTTCGACTAATACAAACTAATCTCAGAAACACACAAGATATTTCTAACCAACAAATTCAAAACAAAGGAGAAGTATCATCTGCATCCACGAGAAGAAAAAAAAACAAGAGTTGCATAACCATCATTCAGATTTTGATGGAATTTTGTTGCCTCCAGTCGCGATCTTGTATACGTAAAAACAGGTCATGAGAGCACTGCAATACAGATATGGTTCTAGTATTAAAAACCAACAGAGTAGAGACTCAAAATAACCAAATCTTGGAAAAAATAGTAAGAAAGGATGGGTGTTTACCTGATCCCAGCAACCAAACCAGCCGGCATAATCTTTTGAGTGAGCAAGTAACGCTGTCCCATGACTAGTGTGAGAGCAGCTGAGATGACTGTATCGAAAAACAAAAGAAAACATTCGGATCAGTTTCAATAACAGATTTTGTTGAGTTTTGCTTGTAATGTTCTTTGTAGTTTTGCTCAACTACAACATGTTACGACTCAAATAATACAACAGTATTACTAGCAAACCAAATGTAATACTGCTACAATTGAAAGATCCAGCAAGCACAAGAATATGTTGTTCATCATTGATTATACTATTTCTTACAGATCCAGATCGTTACTAGTCCAATAAGATCTAATCAACTCTAAAGCTAGATAATCTAAAAGTATCTGATCCAAACAGTAAACCATCAAAGAAGGTATCTCAAAAACCATTCATTGCTTAATTGACAAGTAAAGTAAAATCTTAAAAAACAATCAAAAAGTCTTTGGCGTATCGATCACACAACCTAACCGAACCGTACGCAAAGTAGAAATCCTTGTCTGAACATAAAAAACATCTAAAAAAAACCTGTTTGGAGAACAATAGCGATAGAGGAATTCTTCTTTTTCTCGAAAGCCTTGAGGCTGAGAAATCCAGCGAGGATGAGTAATAAACCGGTGCCTGCACCTCCGGCGAAAGAAGTAATACTTCCTTTCTTCATGTAACCGATGAATCCTCCACCGATTAGAAGCATCCCGTACGGGATAGTGAAGCAGAAATCATGCATTTTTGTTCCTTGTTTTGTTTTGTTTTTTTTCGGGAATGTAGAAGAAAGTGGGGGAGGATGATGATGAATGAAATAAAAGAGGAAGTGAGATGAATTTTTAAATAATTTAAGAGTTTGGTGTTTGGTGTGTGGTGAGCGCGTGGAAATGGTCAGCTTTTTTCCCTCGTCAACGGTCTAATCCCCACTTACGGCCCATCATCATCATTTTCACTTCTTTAGTCTAATTAATAAGTAATTTTGTAAGTTCCAACTTTCTTTATACTAATGTGCTGAAAATGTTTCTTTATATTATGATAATAAATCTTATTGTAACTGATAGAAATTCAACTATCTACGACAATGATGCATAGTTTTTCAAACAAGAATTTTCATTTTGTAACTTTTTTCAAAAGATAAGAATCTACACCAACAGTTCTACCAGAAGATAAAGAGAAAAGGCTAATGAGATAAACATATGCTTTGAGAAATTTCTTATTTTATTTGTATTTTATTTAAAACATTTAGTTTATGATTCTATTCGGTTTATTTTAGTTATTAAATTTTGTTGAACTTATTGGTTTTAATTAATAAAGTGAAAATTTATTATTTGGAACAATTTACAATATAAATTACATGTTTCGAATGAAGATGAAATGAGTGTTATAATAAAAGTTGTTATCTACTTGGCTTCTAGAAACTTTTGTTTTGTTTTGTTTGTTATTAACCGACACATCTAGAACATTTTGTGAAGAATATTCAATGTAAGCATATCACGGTTAACACTCAGTAATATATACTAAATCAATGTGAGAACAACACAACACAACACAGTGCAAGCTTACAAAATGATAAAGTTGGAGACTACGATTTCTATGCAGCTGGTGAAAATCTTCTACTTTGGTGTGGGCAATAGTCTTTAACACACCTATTGCTATACGTTGGACTATTTTTACTGCAAATCTCACTTATCAAGGTCCCATGAGTATTTTCTCAAGGCCTTCATGCCATTTCTTCTCGGTCCAACATCCGGAGTTCACAAGCGAGGTTAACCAAACCTCATCAGATCTTGTTGGCTCGTCGTCATCGTTCCTATGCCAGGTCCAAAGAGCATGGGTTGAATTCACCATCTGAAGCTCGCCATGTCCAAAGCTTGCTTCCCTGAACACTGACCACTCTGGCGACGGATCTTTATACCTGAAAGCGAAAAATGCAGGATCCTCGTTAGATAAGTATCAACTACTGTAATCATATGACAAGGATACTCAAAAGTATGATTAGGTCCCGGTAGATAATAGGTCAAATTAGCTCAACAAATCCAGACAACTAACATGACGCAGGTTAGCATGGACACATCATCAGGAGTTTTTTTTTAATGAATGAATTTACTTAAAGATTAGAAAAATGAATTTGATAAAACAGAAGTAATTAATTACTTGCGAGCGAGCCCTTCTCTGTTTCCTCCATCGCCTATGGTTATGTGTACAGGACCACATGAATCTGATTTACCATTGTTGACACGTTTCTGTCAAAGCAGCACAATAAACCAATTAACTTCATACGGAAACAAGAAGACAAGCTGACATATTTTTTTTCCTGTTAAAGAGTCATAAGAGAAGCTAACACAATTTTTTTTATCATACCGTGCGTTCATAAGCATGGACATGACCAGTAAATACAATATCAACACCGCTCGCATAAAGCAAAGGCTCCATTTCAGCCATCATCCCATCACCTTCATGTTGATGGGCATCGTTACTGTTATACCATGGTACATGGAACAGGGCTATTAGCCACGGAGTCCTTTCTCGGTCCACCTTTGAGAGATCACCCTACACATATTATACATAACAAAAACATTTAAGAGAACGAAATGTAACAGAAACTGCTGATAGTACTTATTAACCCAACAAAGCAGCAACAGCAGAACCTAAGAAACTACAATGACAAAACAGTTGATTAGCAGAATACCAGTTCTTCCTATTGAACAGCTTTCTTTATATGATTAGTACTATGTTGCTAACTGCCTCGGCCTATTGTGGCAACAAAGGGAGATACACATAACAAATGAATGATAAGTAGGAGTTGTTACCTTTAACCAATTGTATTGATCGGAGTACCGATCGTAATCTGTGTATGAGCCAAGCATGATCACATGGACACCGGCAACCTCAAAAGAGTAGTAAAGATTAGAGTTTGATCCACTCTCCGCATAAGGCATCTTCCACCTCGAGTTATACGACACAAACTCATCCATTACAAGGGGAATACTCTCTTTTTCATGGTTTCCTTGAGTCACCATCCATGGCCTTACACTTGCAAGAGGCTGAACCAGCTCTCCAAACGTGTCCCACTTGTGCTGCATATAGTCAGCATAAGAAAGATCACCGGGAAG
>KE154767.1:81796-93780 GCA_000411075.1 Sisymbrium irio | reverse complement strand
CCGGTTTGACCAAGATCACCAGCCACTGCGAAAGTAATCGGAAACTGAGCTGGTGGTGTTTTCAGATGGAACTCAGGTCCTCCTCCACCACAACGGTAATAGTAAACAGTGTCTGGTTCTAATGGCCCGATGACGGTATGGTGTATCTTCCCTGATCTGTAGAATATGTAGCTGTAAGAGGTGCTCTCTCCTTGACCAAGAAACGAGTATTTCCCTGGAGATGTTCCATATTCAACAAACGAAGGAGAAGATTTGTCACTCGTGACCCAACTCACTCGCATGTGTTTATCTCCAGCCAATGAGATATGCACCTGCAAGTATACATCTCATCAAACATAGAATCTATGATGTTCTAATCCACTTCAAGGTTATAGAAATCATTCAGGAAAAAAAGACATTTTTCATCAAAATTAAAAGTTACAACAAAAAATTCAGAGTTATCAATTGAAAAACAATAAACATCTCAAAAAAGATTTCATGACAGAACAGGACACGACTAATTGGAATTATGTCTGGAGTAAGTATATTAAACAGAGACCCACATGCAGTACAAGAAGAAACATGGGTTTCATAGAAACGGGTCAAATCAGACCAATCCGCGACAAATGAGAAGAAGAAGATTCAAAACAGAGGAATGAAGCCAAAGAGCCCCTCATTTACCTGCTCCGGTTGAGAAGAGGACTTTTGTTTCCATGGAAATTGTAAGGCTTGACGAGGTTTTGGTCTGACGTAATCATCTGCCGCCGTGGAAGCAAAGATTAGCATAGACAATGTTACAAGCACCACCAATCTTTCCATCTCTTTGCTAGAGAGCTTTTTCAGATTCAGTGGGAAATGAGAAAGGGAAATGGGATATATATTATAGCCTATGCCGTGACCAAATTGCACTTACTATATCTCGTGTGAATGTGATGTTTTGGACTTTTTATAAGGATAAAAGCGTAACTCATTCTTTTGTCTGTTTAATAGTATGTTTTATACCTGTTTAATAGTATTTAACTTTTTAGAAAGAATTTGTCAAATAAAACATAAAATCTAACCAAAAATAATAGAGAGATACAAGAATTAGAAAGAGAAAAAGGGAATGGAGATTTGGTTAGATGGCGTACCGGATAATGAACGGGCACGAGCAAGTCCCTAGCTTTGATTTTTTACTGTAAGATATGACAGAATAAGACTTTGCTTCCATTCTCTGATGTTTGGCCAGTGCTGCAGATTGTAAGTGCATAGGTGGCTAACAAAGGGTATGCAGACAAATTGCTTAGCTATGCCGAAAGTCACAAAAGTATATACTTTGTAACTTTAAATGTCTAAAGTTTTATGATATCTACTATACCACTTTACTTTCTGGATGTTGTGACATTGTTGTGTATTCTACTTTCCCTACCAGTCCATATCAGAGTATTCATTTGCTGAAATCTTGTTGGGTAAATGGTTTTCCTGGTGGAAGAGAATTGCTAGACAGGGGAGTTTCACTAAATAAGATAACCCTTTCTTTAGATATATCCTACTCCTTTACACACTCCATTTCCAGCTACGTATATCCTCTCACTCGTTGATAATAAATGTGTAGACAATTTGATATTTGATATTCATGCATTTTAGGTAATTTTAAACTCTTTTTCTCCATTCTTTTTAACTCTTTTCATTGCATTTAGGCATTTTTAGGGTGTATAGATCTGCATTTTTCATTTTCAAGTGTTAGAGTGGCCAAAAAGATGTTTTGGAGCAATATAAGTTGTTTGAAATGTAAAATGATGAAGGAAAACTGTCCAGGGCGTCATAGAGGCTCGGTGGAGCGGTTTGGCATGAATTGAGCCGCTGGGAAACTCACAGCGGTTCAGAGACTACACGAGCCGCTGTCCCGAAGATCCAAAATATACGCTTTAAAGATTGACTCAGATGAAGGCCTTAACGAACTATTTTGAAGTTGACTTCGTCTTCAAAGTTGTAGGAAATTGAGTTAGCTTTTCAATGGAGGTGGTTTCAAGTCGTTCAGAGAGGTATTCCGGGAGTTATGATCAATATACTGTACGCATATCTTTCACAGCGGCTCAGTGCAGCGGCTCNAGTTGGCACGAGCCACTGTCGCACTTTTTTATCCAGTTTTATTTTTTGGTTGACCCAGGTGTGTCTGGGTTGACCCGGTTCACTTTATAAACTCCTTTAAATAGCCTTCTTAAGGGGAAATGAAAACCCTAAGCTACCTAAGCCTAGTTTTCTTAGTATTTTTGTTCTTGCACTAAACTTTTGTTGATTCTTGCATTAATATAAGTATTTTTCTTTTGATTTCTCTTAATCTACTCTTCTTCTAACATGGATCTTCAAGGATTAGAGATATCTCTTCGGTTTTCATGGCTTTTAGTGAGTAGATCTGTTTGAGCTCATGATTTAGGTAGATTTAGGGTTATTATGAGGTTATTAGGGGTTATTGATGTTTGTTTACTTGCCTCATCTCTATTTAGGTGTTATTAATGCTAGATTAGGGGCAAAATCTCTTATCTAGAGCTTAGGAGTTTCCATACCCAGAACAAATTTGTTTATCTCTTATCTAGAATTTGTTTGATGAAACTCCTGAATAAATTCATTTAGAGCTTTACATTTTTTTCCAATGAGAGTTGATGTCAAGCATGTTCAGTATCCTTATAGATTTGTTCTTAATGCATGTGTTGTGATTGCCAATGAGAGTTGATGTTTTTGCTTGGTTTGCATAGAATCATTATCATGAGAGTGGATTGATTTACTTGAGTGTTCTTGGCTTAAGGATGATTTGTTTATTCATGTTAGCATGTCTTTATCACCAAATGATCACCCTAATATCTTTGACCTTGATTCATGAGCTTATTACTTCTTTATCATTTGCATTTTGTTAATTTCCTTTTGTTTCATTTAGGTTGTTAGTATATATTCACATTCTCATCATTGTGTTTAGATTAGAAAGTTTCATATAATCTTGGTGTTGTTTTAACCCCTTTGGATTGATCCTCAAATACTACAATAGGTTTGAGTAATTGAAGTGGATAAGCAAAATCCTTTCATCAATATTCTCAGAGTGCTGTAAATGGAGAAAAAGGTTGATATTTTAATATCAAGAAGTCAAACCCCAAATCATGAGAAGTTATTTAAGCAAATTTGATATTTTCATACGACAGAAAAGAGCTATCCTTAAACTCATACGCTATAGATAAAAGAAGGAAAGATACGAGAAAAAAACAGCAAATTGCTTCATTCACTTATCCAGCGCAATCTTGCTTTCCTTTCTCAGAACTTTATCGCGGCCTGCCAAGACAGAAATACATAAAATGGTATTGCACTGTTTCCAAGTCCAAAACAGTAGTAACAGATTCAATTCGAACATAGAATCTAAGAAACTTACTTAAACGATTTAAAAATTGTAATCCTGGCATAGCTTGAGTAAGACAGCCTTGTTATCTTCAGAGAAGTTGTCTTCAATCACCTTGGCGTCAAGACTCACAAACACTGTCTTCAGCAAATGGACCCGGGTTCTTCTATGTCAGGTGATAAAAGTAGCTCTTCCAGTGATTTGAGAACTTCAATCATCAAGTCCTCTAGATCAGTAGTGTGGGATGCAATGCGACGAAGCAGAAGAGCCACCGAGGAGAACACGTATCTTATGAAATTTCGGTTGTTGGTTCTTATGGAGCTACACAGTTGGAGAAAATACCTAAAGCAGACTTTACTGAACTGAAGATCCAAATGAACAATCCTAACTATCACAAGAATGTAATAAAGTAGATGCTCGTTATCCTCGGATCCAGGAATTGTCATTGCCCTGAAAAGCTTTCCCATCAGCCTTTTCAAGTAAGGTTCAACAACACCAAACACAAAATACTCCTTTCCATCTTTTCATTTCAAGTGGAGCAAAATACAGGTGGAACAACTAAACTCTCAAATCTATGGATAAGAAAATTACCATATTCAGTAGAAAAATTATTTTTGTTATCCTTCAGACCTTTTAAGCCAATCACTTTTAATTCAGTTGAATATTATGATAAGTAATAAATTAGTTTGAAAAAAAAAAACAATGTACAAACATAGTACACACGCTACATGATGATGATAACATCCTTGAGTTACATCCAAAGCATGTCCAATTAACCCTCTTTCCCAAAAAAAAATTAATTACATAAGTTATGTTAATTATTAAACCTTTGCATTTTCAGATACTATATATTTTTGTGTGCAACATTTCAGATACTATATCTTATAAATTAAAACAGCAGTAATATTAACATTATATAAAAATTCAAGTTTTTTGCATGTTGTGTGTTGTGTTTACATTAGTTCGTACAAAAATAATTAAAACACCATTGGTATATTTACTTATTTATGATTATATACCATAATCATTTTTTAGTTCTTTTTCAAATATATTGTAAGAAATTTTTTATACTTCTCTACACAAAATGCATGGGTAAGATATGATGGAAGAAATACTTAATTACACGATGAAATGGATTAACGTGTAGGTTTAAATTGGTGATCTAGTAAAAAATGGAAAAAATGAAAAATAATTAAACAAATTTTTATTAAAGAAATTGAAAAAATAGAAAAATAAGAATTTTTGGTCCTTATCAATTTTTAGGAAAACAATAATAATAGAACCAGTTTTCTCCCTAGTTGGACATCTGGCAATAAAAACGTATGGGCTTCAAAATTGGGCCTTTGAAATAATTTTGAGAAGACAAAGCAAAAAAAAAAGATTTGGGCCGTCATTAAACACTAAGTGTCCAAACACTCCATCTTCTCACGCTCAACCTGTTCGACTTTCGTCTGCGGCTTTCTATCTTTCCATCTTCTCACGCTCAACCTATTCGACTTTCTTCTGCAATTTTCTATCTTTCCAATGAGTTGAACAGCAGGTAAAATATTATTGACTAACTAAATTTTCTTCTTCGTGGCTTCCTGTGGTGGCACTAAAGAAATCTGTTTCTTCTCTCCGTTTCATTTTTGGGTCTGCAATCCTCTGCTATCCTATCCCTTCTCTCCCGTCAATCGCCAATTCCCTAATTGCTCTGATTCCAAGTTTCCTGCTACAGTCATCGATATCAATTGAATTCTCTTTCTCTTTGCGCCACCATTTTTTCGTCACATCTAAGCTGGTCAGTCCTGTACTCCAAATCGTTTGTTTCTCATGTATTTGAAATAGGTTTTTGTTCCAACATTTTTCCAAGATTCTTTTTTCTTTTTAAGTTTAAGAAGAAAAGAGAAATGAAAAAAAAATACACGGATGAAGATATCGTGGAGGTTTATATGGAAATGAGTGCAAGGATGATAAAGAGATGCTTAATCCGAAATCTGAAGGAAATCCTATCAATTTTTAAAAAGATAGAAATACTGTTCTGCAGATGAGAATCTGATGAGGAAGCAGAGCTTGAAATCAGAGGAGAGAGGAGAATACCTATTAAGGCGACAATGCTCTTTATGAATACAATGGATTAGCGAAATTGCAGTAAGTTATTTTTAGTTTTAATTCTCATGTCGTTAATTATAGGATCTATCATCCTCTGTTTAAAAAAAATTGTTTCACATACTTAAAATCTTGGTGGTGGCGATGGTTTGTAGGATGTGAACATAATGAATCTTGGAAAGTAAATTCAAGTACTGGCTTTTGTCATCATGGACTGGAGATATGTTTCGGTAAGTTCTCATACAACAATGTATTATTGAAAATGAACTCCTTTGTGCTTTCTTAGTATCTTTGCTACGACTTATAGGCTTTGAAATAATCAGAATGGGAATGAGTTCTCAAGGATTTATTATTAGGTTCAGTTTTTACTCAGAAACCATATTTTCTTTTTTTGTTTTCCATTGCATAGTCTACAATTATGTGTTTAGGCAACATGTTCTTATGGCTGATATCTTATTTTAAAAATGGGAAATAAAGGGATTTCATAAGAGAAATACTTGCGACTAACTTTTAGGATAATAGTTTCCTGCTTTCTCGTTATATTTTTCTTTTAGTCTCCATGATTCTCCGAAACCGTTTCTGAGGATGGAGAGAAGCTCGCATTGATCTCCGAGACCAGATTTACAGTTGCGGTAGATAAGATCATAAGCTTTGTCGCCTTCAAGCAGCTCCATAAGGCCGTGTTCGTCGGCGGTCGTCAATGATCATTCGAATCACAGCTTCCAGATTCCGATATCGTTGACCCCTCTTGCTCCTCCGAGTCGAGATCAGCTTGAAACTCGGTTCTTGCGTAATCCATTGGGAACAAGCAAATACTTGAGATTCTTTGGAATCACCAAAAGAATAAAGAAGAATAGCAAAGCGTGCAGAGGACTTTGAGCTTTGAATAGTCTCGTGTCATCGTGTGTTTTTGATTTATAGAAAGCACAAGAATATAAGCTCCAAGCGCATATATAAGAAAATATGAATAAATATGGATAAAAGTACGAACCGCTTTTGGTTACCGTAATTGGCGCTTTTGCCTTTTTTTATTATTTATAATATAGTTTTTGAGCCAAACTTCCGAAGTTGTTGTCCTTTTTTCCGTGGAGAAGACGTAAACAACATTTAAATACGCACTGTATTAAAATAATGATTCACATAAAAATACGCCAATTACAAATAAAAATTACAAAGTAAAACTAATGAAACAAAAAAAATTAAAAGGTTAATGAAAAATAAGAAAATAAAAATATATAGAAAATAGTATAATAGAATATTTAACAAACCTTAAAAATAGAGAATTAATCCCGTGCATTGCACGGACTTTCACCTAATATTTGTTAATTAATTCATCAAAACTTGGGGAATAAAAGGAATGATGTGGGATTCATAATTAAAAAATTGATATAATTTTCATCTTAATTGGTATAAATTTTGAAGAACAACAAATTTCCCATAAATATTTCCTAAAATTTGGTTATCAACTGAAGTCGTAGTCTCTTCAACTAATGATTTTTAAAGGTGTATATTGGACTAAAAATTTTAATTACACGGTGAAATGGATAATTGCATGTACCAAACGTAGGAGCGGTGATTACATGCAATTATGCAAAGACTGTGAAATGGTATTGCTGATAAATCGACTACACCGAAAATGCAGAGTTATTTGCCATAATATGTAGAAAGTGGGTGAGACCGTGAGAATAAAAAAAGGTAAAGACATGAGAGGATGCTTTAGAAGTGATGCACTAAGACTAGGTCAGCATGGTTCAAATTGAAAAACAACACATCGTTTTGGTTAGTTAAAATTAAGGATAAGAAATCACAATCCTTAGATTAATCAAAACATGTGGATTAGATTTTTATTTTTAACGAAAAATGTTTTCATCATCTTATACTGAAAATGGGTTTGCTATTATATATCTAAATAAAAATGACAAAATAAAAAAATCTATTTGGCAATCATATCATTGTTTTGGATATCTATGTATGAAATACGGTTTTAAGAAGTGAACATGTCCTGAAAGAATGCACGGATGTCACTGTCACCTTTACTGATGTCAAACGCCAAAAACTTGTCAAGAGCATCCTGCGAGTTTCATTTGGTATTTGGTAAGGTAAATAAGTTTGGTAAAACCATGAGGACAGAAGAGAAAAGCGGTAAGTCTTTGTTGGAGTGTAAGTGGGAGAGAACAAAAAAGACCTTGAATGCTTGATCTTGAGAAGATATCTTATCAAGGTTTAGTTTATCCATGTTGTTATTACTCTGAAAGGTGTCCAACACGATTGCTGCCCTCTTGACGACTTCCTCCGGGACACCTTGCAAATCAAGAAATAGTGATAAATGCATTTAGTGAAGTCTAGATTAGTAAAATAGATCCATCAACATTGTCATAATTAACTAATTAGAGTTAAAAGATTATAAGTTTCCTATGGATTTTCAAACGTACCAGCGAGTAGTGCACAATGCAGACCTGCGATAGATAAATAGATTTAATGACATTTGATGTATTCACATGAAATACATCTAGACAATAATAATAACGCAAAGGATGAAATGCTCACCGTAACTCAGCAACGTGATGTAGATCGATCATAAATGTAGATTGCTCCGCTGTCATGAACTTGCTTCCCATTGCACAAAAGATCCTGTTGTTGTGCGAGTGATCTTAGTAATAAAAGATATATAACTGTAGAAGAGTCAATGATTGCAGGACACGTTTGACCTGTCAGTTAAACCAACAGTTGCAGCTTCTGCTAGTACGAAGCTTCCAATATGGGATAGGAAAACAATTAAAGCCACCTAGAAATAGCAAGCCAGAAAAAACTGCTCCTTGATTTGTCAATTCATGTTGATGATTTATTGGAAGAGAAGAAACAAGACTTAGATAGTAAAGCCGACCTGCTTTACATATATGCTCTTTCCTGAGTAATTAGGACCGGTAATGATATGAATTCGACCTGAGGCAGGAAAAGCTTGCAATCAGGTACTGAACACAGACTAGTTTTTAAGTTAAGTCCTTATACACGCCTGTATAGTCAGAACAATTTAATCAACAATCAGCTCACCGTTATCATTGATATCAGTGTCATTTGGGATAAATGTATCCACCGCCATTTCTTGCAAAACATGCCTACCCACCAGTTACAGATATTTACGGGTACAAGTTTTTGTTGGGAGTTAATGTGTACATGCAACAAAAAGACATAAGTGCAGCTAAAAGACTTCACCTTCCATTAGGACAGGCCTTACATATTTATTCTGATGGGCTACGCAAGCCAACGATAAAATGCTAGAAATGCCAAGAAGAATGAATGGTTATTAGTCATTACTCATTAGCAGCTAATCAGTTAATGTGAAGAAGGGTTACTCTATTTTTTAAGAGGAGGGTCTAGTAATGGAATGGGATATCAGCAGCTTTTGAAATATTTATTACCAATGCCTTCAACAGGTGAGCAGACAAAATAATAGACATAATCTAATGTACTTCTACTTGTAACTCAGCAGTGGCTTCTCAGAAACGAGCCTAGAAACAGTTTGAATTCTAGGATCATTACAATTTGAAATGCCTAAATTAAATGTAAACTTGTTCGTTCATAAACGATATCTCGATAAACAGAAAACAAGAAAATTTGAGAAAGTAGATGGACATAATTAGGTGGCTCAAAGATTAAGTTACAAACATTGGGAAACACAAAAGAAATTAGAAAAGCCAAAGTAGTTGGTGTCTAATGATAAAATAAAGGGTTTATGGGCATCTACATCAATAAATCTCCCTTGAAGTTTATAAAAATAATTTTTTATTATTATTATTATTATTTTTATTTGATTTATTTAAAAAAATAGAAAGACCAATCGCAGGCCGCCACGGGACGTGGAACCCGCACTACAGTGATGAACCAGGTTCATCCCACTGAACGTGTAAAGGATGAGTTCATAAATATTAAAATATTATATAATTTTTTACATGAAGGATCTTGGTATTCTTAAATATTTTTTGGGTCTTGAAGTTGTTCGAAATTATACAGAGATATATTTGTGTCAACTAAAGTATGTTTTGGATATAATCACTGAGACAGGACTTCTTGGAACAAAACCGGTGGCATTTCTGATGGACCAGAACCATAAGCTTGCATTAGCTAAAGTACCTACGATCTCAAACCCTTCACGTTATCGTCGTTTGGTTAGAAGGCTGATTTATCTTAGGGTTGCCTGACCTGAGTTATCGTATTCTATACACATATTATCTCAATTTATGCATGATCCGAAGCAAGAACATTGGGATGCAACATTGAGAGTTGTACGATATTTTAAATGGAAACCTGGACAGAGCATATTACTACGAAATGGTCAGCCACTTATTCTTCAGGCTTGGTGTGATTCTGATTAGGGTGGGTGCCCCCATTACAAGACGTTTGTTAACAGCTTTGTTTATACAGCTTGGAGGATCTCCGGTGTCATGGAAGACACAGAAACAAGATGTGGTTTCTCGGTCTTCAGCTGAAGCGGAATATCGAGCAATGGTCGACACGGTTCAAGAGATTCTCTGGTTACGAAATTTACTTCGGATGTTTGGAGTTCATTTTGACAAACCCAATCGACTGCATTGTGATAGTCTCTCAACTATTCACTTGAGTGACAATCCAGTTTTTCATGAAAGAACAAAACATGTAGAATCGGATTGTCATTTTATACGTGATGAGATTGTTCACGAGACCATAGCAACATAGCATGTTTCTATGAAGACACGGCTGATATTTTGAAAAAAGCTCTTGGAAAGAAAGAGTTAGGAGCGTTTCTTCTCAAGTTGGGTGTTCGAAATCTACACTCTCCAACTTGAGGGAGGTATTATGATATCTTATGTTAAATGTACATTATATTAAATGTACATATTCCTTTTCTCTGTTATGGTAACTTCGTATATACGTTAGTATCAATAAGGCTAGAAACTCTGGTACAAAGATCGATCTTGGACTTTGAGAATCAATACAGAAAACTATTTTATACCTTTGTTTTCTGACATTGAGCTGAAAGCTTTTTTTTTTTTTATCTCACTTGGATTTAACTTAAATCACCATTCACGTGTTTCTCACATGACATTTTAAGGTTGAGCCAAACCTTCTTTTGGAATGAGAGTCTCTATGGTACTTGGCATATTCTCAACAAATGACATAACTCTTCAATTGCCATGAAACCGAAGAGCCCAGATTGCTTGAACGAGTCAGACTAGTGTCGAAAGGGACGAGTGAGAAAGTTGATGAGAGCAAGCAAGACATGTTCGTCGAGCTGACAAAAGCGGTTGGAGAGTGAGAAAGTAAATTGATCGGATAAGGCTCAGCGGCTCGCTTCACCGTCTCGGAAACAACGCTTTTTGATTTTAAGACCTGTATTATCAATACCATAGACCAGACTGGCTTATTAAATCCTGATAAAAATGGTTGAACCGAATTGAATTGTCAACCTAAAAAAACTGTCATCTATTGACATGACCCGACCTGAGTCCCCAAATCGATAAACCTTAAATTCAATTGGGGAGAGAGAGAGCAGCGAGCGAGTGAGACCGGGCCGAGAGAGACCAGATCCTTGGTCGCTTCCTCTTCGTTCTTCTTCCTGACTTTAACTCGGTCGTCTCTCTTCTCACCCGTTCACTTTTTTCCTATTCGTTACAACATTTGCTCCACTTGTCTTCAACATTTCCTCCTTTTTATTATTAATTTTGTTTAATATTTCTCATTAGGGGTTAACCCGCCCTACGGACGAGTCAGTAGATGAATAAATTATAAATAGTCAATATTTTTAATCTATTAATCATTGTAAATTTTAGTATATATTTCATCTCGATTTATCTCATTCATGTTCAGAAATTTTAGTGGTACAATAATAGTACATATTTTTTTATCTTCAGAATGCTCATTCTTATTTTATTTTGTTAAATTTTGTTATGGTTTCCAGTTTACCATCTCATACATTTTCATATTTTTGTGATGTTTATAGTATGTTATGAAATACTTTTTTTATTCTCCTATTCAAACTTTCGTTTTTTTGCATATTAAGATGACAATTGTTAATCCATTCAAATTTAATTCATTTTATTAACGTTTTTGCAGTTATGTTTTTTTAGGTTTTTCATTTTGATATATCTGTTTTATTCTTTAATTTTTTTCACTGTGCAGTAATTACTTTTGTTTTTGTTGATTTATTTTTCTGTATTTGTAGATCACCATAATTTATTGATGACATGTTAGTTTTTTAAAATATAAATTATTTATTATTAGTTGATCTTATTTATTTAATATTAAAAGAACATATGTTTACTGAATATATATTGAATAAAAAAATTATATTTTAAACTATAGTATATGATATATATTATGTAATATAATTTGAAATAAGTAAATTTATTAGGTTTTTAATAAATTAGGTTTTTGTAGTTTTAAATATATAATAAGAAAAGCGCTTTCTCTTTTAGAAATTTTTTATATTTAATATATATTCAACTTAAAAAATTGACTCTAAAACTATAATATATGCTTAGTAATATATGTTTTATTAAAAAAAAAAAGAATTTCA
>KE154767.1:65210-76578 GCA_000411075.1 Sisymbrium irio | reverse complement strand
TCGGCATCGTTTACTAAACGAGCCGACCTAAATTGCTTTGTACTTGTTTTCCCATCGATCAATCAATAAACTCTTCTTCTTGATCTTTTACTCTAACAAACCCTAATCTCATAAATACTCTCTGTGAGGTTTCGGTTCAACATTTGGCGCCGTCGGAGGGGACTAAACATAGAGTACCTTTATATGTTTGTTCTTATAAGGATGTGAAGAGTGGAGTGTATGGGTTCTACATTTACATTGTTTCTTCACAATACGACCCAGATTATCTTTTGAGGAAAATTGATGAATTCGTAGATGGCATTGAGTCGCTGCTGGTGAGTTATATTAGGAATAAATGTATATATTTTTGCTTTAGTTTGGTGTTGTTAAATTTACTGTTAGGGTTGTTAAACTTACAGGAAAACATGCCAGAAGATTCATTCGAGTCCTACAGAAAAAGTGTCCACTCTCGATTGTTTGACGACATAGATTCTAGATGGAATGAGATTGTTTGCAAAAGGTAATCAAGTCATTAGTCAGTAACTGATCAACAACTGATACTTTTGTAGCGTCAAGGGACTAACTAATCTAAATTTTCAGGTACAAATTCGATTGCCACAACAAGGAAGCTGATGAACTAAAATTGGTCGAGAAGGATGAGCTCATCAGTTGGTACAATACGTACTTCAAAGAATCATCTGAAAGTTGCCGGAAGTTTTCTGTCGATATTTGGGGTGGGGCAATACCAAGAGGGGACGAAGAATAGTGGAAGGTATTTTTAGTAGTGGTTGAATATGATGATGGGTGATGTTTGTTTTAGAAAAGTTCATATGCACATTTTGACTCGCAGGCACGTGAAAGTGGTATCTAAGCAGCTCCGGTTCAACTAGACCATGGGCATGGACACGATTTTTAAAAAAAAAAGAAGACGAAGCTTGTGAGCAAGCACGAAGCCTCATCTAATCAGACACTCTTTCGGCTTTTTCTCTCTTTTAATTCCCTTGAACGTATGATACTAATTACGTTCACAATAATAGACATAATCTAATGTACTTGTACTTGTAACTCAGCAGTGGCTTCTCAGAATTCTTCGACGAGCCTAGAAACAGTTTGAATTCTAGGATCATTACAATTTGAAATGCCTAAATTAAATGTTGTTTGAGTGAGAATGAGCAGAGAGGGAAATTTGAAGGATGCAAACTTGTTCGTTCATAAACGATATCTCAAAAAACAGAAAACAAGAAAATTTGAGAAAGTAGATGGACATAATTAGGTGGCTCAAAGATTAAGTTACAAACATTGGGAAACACAAAAGAAATTAGAAAAGCCAAAGTAGTTGGTGTCTGGTTAGGTGCTGGCTTTATTAGTCTTCTTAATGAACTTGTTCTTCTTAATGAACTTGTTCTTTTCCAAAGCCAAAGCCTCCATATGCTTGTACACGCTGAGTCAGATAAACCCATATGAGCTACAACATAAATCACCACACAAAAATATATATAGAGATATATATGATGGTAATGAATATGTATATATACCTTGACAGAGGCGTGGAGGTAGTAGCCACAGACATCTTCTCCTGCTATGAGGAACATATATAGAGTGAATATACCGAATTGACGAAATTACAAGAATCACAAAGGTTTCAAAAAGTTATAACCTGAACATCAGATTTAGGTAGGGCTGCTTAGCTTATCAGAGTTTTCACCCTGAAGCTCCTTGGTTTTCAGAAGTGAACACGTCCTGAAAGAAGGCACGGATGTCATTGTCACCTTTAGTGATGTCAAACGCCAAAAACTTGCCAAGAGCATCCTGCGAGTTTCATTCGGTAAGGTAAAAATTTGGTAAAGCCATGAGGACAAAAGAGAGAAGCGGTAAGTCTTTGTTGAGACTTGAGAGTGTAAGTGGGAGAGAACAAAAAGACCTTGAATGCTTGATCTTGAGACGATATCTTGTCAAGGTTTAGTTTATCCATGTAGTTGTTACTCTGAAAGGTGTCCAACACGATGGCTGCCCTCTTCACGACTTCCTCCGGGACACCTTGCAAATCAAGAAATAGTGATAACTGCCTTTAGTGAAGTCTAGATTAGTAAAATAGATCCATCAACATTGTCATAATTAACTAATTAGAGTTAAAAGATTTATAAGTTTCCTATGGGATTTTCAAACGTACCAGCGAGTAGTGCACAATGCAGACCTGCATGGATAAATAAATAGATTTGATGACATTTGGTGTATTCACATGAAACTCATCTAGGCAATAATAATAACGCAAAGGATGAAATGCTCACCGTAGCTCAGCAACGTTTGTCCCGGTATTAACCTGCAAGCAAAACCCATTAGCTGAAACATCAAAGTCTTACAAATGAAGACACTTTAGGTAGAATGCTAGTCGCTGAGGCTTCATACCGATAAAGAAAAACAATTTCTTCCAAGTTTGCAGATTCGGTGTCTGGCCTCAGAACGCTCATTGTATAGAATTTAATTTTCTCGGACTGAGGTAAAAGGAAAAAAAAAAAAACCAAAGAATATTTAGGGATACTGCAATAATAGAAACTCGAAATTTGAGAAAGTTAATTAAGCAGTTGATTCAGAGTACGTACAACGGCAAAGCAGCTCTCGTTAAGCAGCTCGGTCAAATGGGTGCAAACTAGAACCTGAAAGCAAGCAGAAATAGTCCATGTCACGTAACATGCTACGTTGGGGGTTCTTAAGAGAACATGTAAGCTTTTATGAACAAACAAGAGAACGCTATACCCTTGGTGGCTCGTTACATGAAGCAAAATGACTAATCGTCCCACCAAGCAAGCCAATGCCATCTGTGCTAAAGTAGAGAGTATGTGAGGCACGATTTGTTTTTTTTTTCACAAACACATACCTTTTCTGAAAAGCAGAGAGCATAGAATCCGTGAACAAACAAACAAACCTTCTGTAAGAGTGCCTTTACCAAACTCGTCTAAGAGACACAGAGATCTTGAAGTTGCCTGCCTGGAGTATGTAAGCCAATCACAATCATTAGGAACATGATCTAACTCATAAACAATGCACATCTTGGTTTCTTCCACATGTGAAGCTGATTGATATTTGCAATATTGTGTCCCACGAACTTTAGAATAACAGAGCTCGTGAATAAGAAGTTGCTAACTGACTAAAGCGGATGAGACCGGCTTACAAGTGCCTATCAGTAGCTTGAAGCTAGGATAGAAGCAGTTCAGCAATACCTTAGCATCATTCCTACTTGATGTAGATCGATCATAAATGTAGATTGCTCCGCTGTCATGAACTTGCTTCCCATTGCACAAAAGATCCTGTTGTTGTACGAGTGATCTTAGTAATAAAAGATATATACAGATAAAAGAGACTCTAGAAGGGTCAATTGAGTGTAGGACACGTTTGACCTGTCAGTTAAACCAACAGTTGCAGCTTCTGCTGGTACGAAGCTTCCAATATGGGATAGGAAAACAATTAAAGCCACCTAGAAATAGCAAGCCAGAAAAAAATGCTCGACTTGAGTAGTCAATTCATGGTGATTATGTATTGGAAGAGAGAAACAAGACTTAGATAGTAAAGCCGACCTGCTTTACATATATGCTCTTTCCTGAGTAATTAGGACCGGTAATGATATGAATTCGACCTGAGGCAGGAAACACTTGCAATCAGGAGCTGAATACAGACTAGTTCTTACATTAAGTCCTTATACACGCCTGTCAGAACAATTTAATCAACAATCAGCTCACCGTTATCATTGATTTCAGTGTCATTTGGGATAAATGTATCCACCGCCATTTCTTGCAAAACATGCCTGCCGACCAGTTACAGATATTTACGGAAAGAAGTTTTTATTAGGAGTTAATGTATAAATGCAACAAAAAGACATAACTGCAGCTAAAAGACTTCACCTTCCATTTCGAATATCAAGCAATGATTCCATTGTTAGAATAGGCCTTACATAGTTATTCTGATGGGCTACGCAAGCCAAAGATAACATGCTAGAAATGCCAAGAAGAATGAATGGTTATTAGTCAATACTCATTAGCAGCTAATCAGTTAATGTGAAAAAGTGTTATTTCTTAAGAGGAGAGTCTAGAAATGGAATGGGATATCAGTAGCTTATGGAATACTTATTACCAATCAAGTTCTGCCACAAAGTTAACTGCCTTCAACAGGTGAGCCGAGAACAAAAGGGTGTGCGATAGTAAGTCCCTTATAATTGCTCTCTCCATATCTGTCAACAATTTTTTTGTGAAACAAGATTATCTTACGCAAGAAGCATTTTGCCATGTAAACAAATAGATAATTGATCAGTGAAGAACATACCTAAAATTTTGTGGTAGATATCTCCAAGAAGGTTGTCTAGTTCTCTTGTCTTTGGAGTGTGATAAAAGAATCGCTGAGTCTCTCCATCCAGATCAGAGAACTAATTACAGGAGATATTTGTAGATACAAAGTTATGTTTCGTAGTGACACATATGCATCGCCTCCAAAGTCCAAACTATGGCTTCCAAACTTTTAACACAAACACAATTAATGTACCGCAAATTCAAAGTCGGTAAGCCTATCAAGTGCAGTTTCATCAAGTTTTTCTCCGAATATACACATGAGGTACCCTGCAGAACAGATAAATCAGAGGAAGAGTTATATAGTCTTTTATATAGAGGATTCAACGCATGGTCATGATTTGTTAAAGACACATCATAAATTGAAAGGCTATGCAGCAATCAAGAAGCATAAGTCACTATAGTCGAACTGATAATCCCAAGACATATTGGTTCCAAGAAAATTGAATTGTGCACCTTTACCTCACCTTTGTCAGGCATGATTCTAATTCCTAAACGGCAATTATGTTTAGAAAATCTTTAGAGCTAAACCTTTAAGTACATAACAAGACACTGTATAGAACTGATGTGAGAAATAAATCGTGAAACTGCAGACCCACCAATTTGTTGAATATAGACGATACAAGGAGGGAGCTTTTCCTTATGCAGGTGAGGAAAGTGTTCTAACTCCATCGATGAAACCTGGAATCATCCAAAAGACACGTTTATCCTCAGTTGTCAGTTAAGAGAAATTATCACAGAGAAAAATATAAACCTCTTGCAGGAACTCCGGCAACTCCTCATATATTTGCCTCAGCTCATCCAACTGGTAAAACAAGAAATGGATTACTTGCAAAAAATAGCAGTATGACAACCTGAATGAAACGGATTTCTATAATAACCTCAGGACAAAATCCCTCTTTCACCAACGTTTGGTAACCCTTCTCTTTGCTTCTAGTTACATCAATGACTCCAATTACCTGTGGAATTAAGTCCATTCTTACTGAAATTGTAGTCATGATTTTTTGAATATCCTACGCATCGCTCACTAAAAGTCCTGCTGAATTTGCTTAAACAAATTGATCTTCTTTTAGCCACTCAACAATGTTTCATAGGGATGGTCTCATTGTGAAACCAATAATCATTTTATGAAGGCTTTTATTTTCCAAGGAAAACGAAAAGGGAGATGATAAGACCTGTTCTTTTGAGAAGGAAAGTATCATGGAATGGAAGAGATGAAATGTAAAATCAACTTACCAGTTCATATACATAATCTAGTTCTGTGCTGATACATAAGCCAGCCTGCAACATGGCTAAAGAACTTAGCAAAACGACCACGCAATTGAATAAAGGAGTGAGAAAATAGCATTTGAAGCTTCATAAGCTGTTTGGTGATAAGAAATACCAGCAACCTTCTCAATAATGTCTAAGTTGAAGCGTCTCATATGCTCTCGGAGACTTTCTGAGACTCCAACTTCAAATATCTTATTCACGTGCAAGAGCGCACCTATACTCTAATGCACATAAAAAGAGCGCATTATATTCAAAAACTATTTTTGTAGGATTCAATCAAAATTGCATCTAGGATCTGCCCGAAAAGACTTCATAGGAACTCTACTAACAGAATCCACTTTTAAAAGAAACTAATGAATAGAGTGGTGAGACTGTAGGTAAGGAAAATAATATAAGAAAGGCCTGCAATCAATAAGTGGGAGGAGATATGAACGATGATCATATAGTGAAACAAGAGAGTTTACCTTCATGAAAGCTGTCCAATCATTACTTGTGCAAAGGGACGTCGGGGAGTTGAATTTCTTGTTTTCACATAAGAATGAGATATTTAGCAATATCATATGTGTACCACAAAAAATGGAATCTACATTATTGACATACAAAACCATATATGGCATGCAAAGATAGATAACACTGTCACTGTTTCTGCTAACAGATTCACAATTAACATACACACCACAAAATACATGGAAGATATTCTCCGTGCCATTAGTTTCTAATTAAAAAATCTGCTTAACAAACTCTTATAACTAAAACAAATAGGCATGCTACCACAAATATGTATGATATCTAGAATAATGGTACCTTTCTTACCTTGAGCAAATGGGAAATGTCCTTCACAGAATTCAGTGTCTCCCGCAAAGATGTCATCAGCTCTACCGAAGATATGAAAAAGGAAATCTCATACAGTCAAGAAAAACTTCTCAATAATTTTTCTCATTCAGAATAAATGAAGATTGGATTTTTTATGCTGATAAGGCTTCAGAAAGTAGACTTCAAGTTTAGTCCATTGATTTTTTCTTTCTTATCGAGTGCTAACTCCAATTCTACTTGACGTAAGGCGAAGTTCTTCACAAAATATCAAGAAGGAAAAAGGATACAGCATTGAGACGACGGTCTAACACTTCAAGATCTAGAATTGGCCTCATAAACCAGCTTCTGAAATAGAGAGAATGAAGCTGATACCTTTAGAATACATCAGTAGCTGCAGGAGAGTTTTTCAATTCCTATCATTCAATTTATTACCTTAACAGGCGTCTACCCATTGGCGTGGCACACTGAAATAGGCCAGGTAAGTATGATCATATATCCAAGCAGCAACAACTAGAATGACCCAGTGCAAGGAAAGCAAACCTTATTCATCATCCCAAACACTGAAAACCTTCGTTTCAAAGAATCATTGAAGATATTCATAAGTCAATGCAGAAAAAAATAGATAGTAACTTTTCACAGTTGAAAAATTCAGCCATTTACCCTTCTTTTGCCCTGCCAATGCCCATATGGCTTGGATGTTTATCTGTTTGAAATATCTGCAGTGCCTCGTGAGCAGCGGCATCAAGTTTGAGAAACTTGTTCCTATTGGAAATTTTGTAAAGGATTTTCATGCAGCATTATCATCCCAACAATTCCGAAAGTGTTTTTATCAAGAAACAAAACAGAAACATCCAAGAAACAAAACAGAAACATTGGAGGATACAGTGGTACTTCCATGACTGAGTCAATCGCAATCGATGCAGTCCCAGATTCATTTTGTTCCAGGGTATCTACAATTCGTTCACTTTCTAATATAGCAAGAAGACCCCCACTAACACGAACTTGGACTTCACTGCCTACATCCATCATCGAACTCAGCTGCCATTTATAAGAAATGAAGAAACTTCATACAATAATAAATGCTTTACGAATTACTAAATTTAGTTGGAAGACCAACAGCTAGTTTTGTCTTGCTTTATACAGAGAATTTACTGAGGATATGTTAATGGCACAGCTAATTAACTACGATGTCAAATTATTTCATCGTGACATCGAAAATATCACTAGTTTCTACATTACTATTGCGATTTCAAATGCAGACTACACTAACCAATGAACAAGCTATACAGTGGGATTAAAGAGAGTCCATAGTAACTTACATAACAAATCCTTTCTTTGATGTTCAATCCTTCATCCATTCCTGTTACTCGAAGATATACTAACCTACAGAATATTGGGGAAAATTTCAGTGTTAAAACAGCAGATATTATGAATTAAGTAAGCTACTACAACTAGAACTGCAAGAACCGGTTTCCTACTAGAATTCATCATGTCATCTCGCTAATCAAAACCAGCGTAAAAAATAGGGGAAAAGTTGAGCTGATTACACTTTCTGTACCTGTGCCACGCTTGCTCGTAGCTGAATGTTGAGCTCTTTACTAGTCTCACCGTGATATTCTCGCCAGTTCCAGCTGCGTAGTCAAAGAAATTATGCGAGACCACAAACTCCAGGGCTCATACAATCACAGAAAAACAGATATCCCCATACCACTCTGCTGCAGAGCAGATACAAAGGATTCATCACTTTTGGTGCTTGTGTAAATGACCAATGGCTTCGCTTGATATTTGACTGAAGACATATAACCAAGAAAAAATCAGCGAACAAATAACTAATGAGGTAGGGACAGTGTAGCAGAGTAAAAATACAGAAAAGTAGCTCTAAATCAAGAACCTTGTTTACTAAAACTTCATTAAAAAATGTGATCAGGGTAACTACATGTAAAGATTCAATTCCATCTCATATTGAAAACTTATACCCATATTGATCAGGGTAAAATCGGAGCAATCTTCCTCCCAAACTTCAAGCACATGAAGCTGTCGTACACTACAGTCGTAGTAAGAAACTCCAACTCTGTGAAAAAAAATATATATTTTGTAAAAGTCAGAGAAAAGTATTTGAATTTGTCCACCTGAAAACTAGTACACAAAAGTTCCACTAATGTACATAAGCATTCACTCCTACGCTCTATCATTCATACGTAAATCGAGAAATATCTTCACAAATTTCATCTAAAGATAAAGAATCTAAAGTCTAAAGTAATTTACTAACCGAAGACCGTGCTGAATGCAAGCCATATAAACCTGCATTATTGAAATTGAAACAAATCGGTACTATTGAAATATGCAAATAGTGTAAGTATGAATGGTTCTGAGAATCTGCAAACTATTCGACTGCACAGATCCCATGCAATTAGTGCTTCACCGATCAACTCGATCGCAACAATTAGAGTCCCACTAGTTCCGATTACGCTAATCTAGGGTTTCATCAAGCTCTGTACAATTGAGATCGTTATAATAAATCGATTCCGAAACAGATCCGAGGTTTTGAAATTTTGAAGTCGTAAACTAGCGAAGCTAGATATCTAAACTTTCACACTCCGATCACAACGACATAACATCCGTATTCAGAGGAGAGACGAACAGCGAAACCAGAAGAGGCAGCGAATATTTAGAAGAGGAAGCAGATAATGTGATCGGAGGTACCTGCGATTCGGTTTCCGTGTCGTCCGTTTCATCCATTGCCGCGAATTAGAGCGAAAGAGTAGAGAGAGTCTAGAGACGTTGGGGAGATGATGAAGAGAGAAGGGCGCGAAAAAGAAACCCCAAAGTCTCGACGGATTTTTTTTTAAGTCAAAATATCTGACTGGTTTTTGAGATAATATTCCTAATTTTGTTTTTTGGATTGCAAATTTCTAATAGAAAATTTTATTAATTTTTTTCAATCATCCATCCCATATTATTCTTTTTATTCCTCAAATTTTATGTACTACTCCACGATGAATGACTCTTCAAATTTTGAACTAAAATTTCTAATTTTCTCTTTTTTAATTTTTAAATGAAGTTTTGTTTAATCTTTTTTTATTTTTTCATTTTCTAATTAGTACATACTGTTATTTTAAACTGTGGTTTTAGGCTTTAGATTATAGGAATTTTGACTTTAAAAACTTTGGTTTTTATTTAAATCTTAAAATTATGGTTTTAGAAAAATATGAATAAAATAGAATAATTTTTAAAAAAATTGGCTTTAAAAACTTTACACACGCGCAATTTTAAATTGTTTAAAACTTAAAATCTGATTGTGTAAAATTTTAATTTAAAAGATTTTACAAAATCTAAAGTCAAAATACTAATCAGAATCTAAGTCACCAATGTCACCAATGGAAACTTAAATTTCTAATAATAGTATATTTTTTTATCGGATATATGTGTATCAGTTTGATGAATTAGATAAAAGAATCCACTACACTTTTTTTTCACAAAAAAAATCCACTACACATACTTCAATAACATCTAAACACTTCTTTGGTAATATAGAAACCCCAAATAAGAGAAATCTATGCAGCCATGACCGAAAATAACGTGAGTTCTGATTGTAATCCACCAACGACGTAATATCCACATTCCATACTTTTGTTTTCTACATTGAATCTATGAAGACAAATTTTTGCTTTATTTTGTAACCAAGAAATTTTGGATTTAAAATGTACTCGGACCGGAGATTTAACATATTTAGTTGATATTTGAACTCGTGACCTTGTAGATTTTTCTCTTTATGGTGGTCATTTAGTAATACCGATTGAATTACTGACAAGGGTTTTGCGATTGAAAGGCATATCTTATCATTTAAACGATGTTCTGAATCACTAGGCAAACTAGGCCATTGTAATTGTACCATGTCTTCATGTGTAACCAACCACATTAAAATGATTAATAACTCTTTCCAGACCTTTTTGTTAAGTTTTTTCAATTGATTAAAAAGGAAATTATTAAATCGTATCTAGATCAGATTTTAATTTATTTGGTTTAAAGTTATTTTCATATGTTTAACTATTGGGACCACAGAACTTTGACAACTATTACTAGACGTTAAAATTATGGATGAGAAAGTAGATTAATTAAGAAGAAAGCATTTAATCCAAGAAGAGTACCAAGTTTTGAAAACTTGTTGGCTTATAGCATATTATTCTCTTTCACGAAATAGTCACCGCGTACATTTTTCTTCAGCGTCAAAATCCTAAAACGAGATTGATTTATGCATTGTGCCAGTGTGAGGCAGACGCTGATTCAACCTCGTTCAAGTCAAGAAAGATGAAAGGGCATAATTTAGAAGAAATTTTGATTTCATATTTTACTATTCTCTTCTATGTGATGGGAAAATGTGTAAAAATAATTACCGTCAACATTACAATATATACACCCCTTTCAATAATGCGGACACTACAAAATGTAATAAGCATGTCTTAAATAACTCCGACATAAATAGGTATAAACTCGGATGTATCCCAAAAACCCTAGACTCAACCTAGATGTGAAAGGCAAGAAAGTTAGTACTATGGTATTAAGTACTAAGATTGAAAGAAGGGGTCTACTACATGTGGGTGAGTGACTAGTTTAGTCAACATTTGGTAGTTAGGGATTGCATTAAATCTGCCAACACGAATTAGATGGGCAGATGAGTTAATGATAATAGTTCACTCTAAAACGTTACTACTCTCTCCTGTTATTAATTTTTCAATTCTTTAGCTCTACCTACTTGATCTATATAAAGACCTATTTAGCGGCTAGAGTTCCTCATCATCACATACACAAAACACAAAGATCGACATGGCTTCCAAGTCAATGCTTCTTGTTGCCTTACTTGTCGGCTCTCTAGCTTTCACTTCATTCGCTAGTGTCGCTAACAGGAAGCTTAAGAGTGATCTCGAGGATCAAAAGACGTTCTTCCATCATCCAGGCGGTGGTCTTGGTGG
>KE154767.1:17758-29244 GCA_000411075.1 Sisymbrium irio | reverse complement strand
TAATTATTAATAATCTTTAAGATCAGTGTTTTTTAGTTTTTACTTATAAAATAAATAAAAACGAAATTGTAAAATAGGTATTAATTTATTAAAAATTTTTTCGTATATGTGATTTTATCGCATATAAAAACCCTAAAATTAAATAAAAAATGAAATTTAAGTGATATATACTATATATTATATATTTAATGAAAAATAATTAGGGTATTTTTTACTGAGTTGTCAACTTCTCATAATTATTATCTAACAATTTAATTTTTCATTAATTTAAATACTTTATCCATATAACCAACCAGTAATTAACACTATTTTAAAATATATTAAATTTACAACTAATTCACTCATTTGAAAATAGCATAAAGAGAATTAATTGTTCACTCTATTTGTAAAATTAACATAAATTAATCTAATATATTTTGAAAAAATAATTACAGCATATTTTGCTGATGTGTTATGTCTTTAATTTTTTAGTTATTTTAATTTATTACTTATCTCTGTTTCTAAAAATAATTAATATTTAATCACAAATATTTTAAAATTTAAATGATTTTAAAACGTTTAATACGTAATTATGAAGATTCTAAATTCAATCAATTAAATCTAAATTATTAATATTAATTTGGTTAAAATTTTTTATCATAAAACTAATTATTAAAAAAAAGAATATAATCATTTTTTTAAATTAATATTTCTTAATTTTCTTTTAAGAGTTTGAATTTCTATAATCTCGTATCTATTAAAAACTTATTTTTAATGATGACTTAAAAGTTGAAGATAAAATTTAAAACAAAAATATTATATAAATTCTTAATTTTATAATTTAAAATATATGAAAATAATAATTAATCATGTGCAATGTGCATATAGTATCCTAATTATATATTAAAAGAAAAACATTTGATAACCATTTTGCTGAAGTGTTAGTGTTTCTTTTTTTCTCACCATTTTTAGTTTTCATTAGTTTAAAATCCTAAAGTCTGTAACCAAACAAAAATTTACATTATTTAACACTAATTATAATTATGATATTAATTACTAACAATTTTAAAAGTAAAGCTAAATAAGTTAATTGTAGTTATCTACTATATATTAAAGAAGAAACATTTAAAAATAAAAATAAAACCATTTATATTAAATTAATAAATCAAATAATAAATTTGATTAAATAATATTATAGATAAATTAAATTAAAGAATCATAAAATAAAATTTTGATAAACATCCACACACGAAAAATCTACTATATATTAAATGAAAAGCAATTATAGATTCATTTGCTCACATGTCATTTTCTCATTTTTTAGAATTTTTTTTTCATTTGTTTTTATTTCTTATTCCTATTGCCAAACACTATTAATTTTTTTTTTTAAAATATGAGTATATACTGTATATTACATAAAATTTAAAATCACCATAAAATAAATTGTTAATCATTAACAGTTTTTAAGATTATATTTTTCTTTTTAGTTTTGTATTTGTAACATAAATAAAAAAACAAAAAAATTACAAAATATATATTAATTTTATAAAAAAAATATGATATATGTATTTTATCTCATATGGTAAACCCAAAATTAAATGAATAAAAGAAAATTTAACTTGAATGTTATAAGTTCATCTATAAAAATACATAGAAATTCTATGTTAAAAAAAGAAATAAAATAATTTTTCTCTATAATTAAAATTTACGACAGTATATAATCATATACATAAAAATATTTTCTTAAAAAACAATGTTAATGATTTTCTAAATATTTTTTTCCTTTCAAAAAATAGAAAATAAAACTAAATAGTTATGTAATTCAGAGAATAATTATTTAATTAATGAATTTTTCTAAATTTTAATATATTGAATATAATTAAAACATAATTCAACGAATTTATTTACAATTTATATTATTTTTTGTAATTATATAATAATGTATTTTTTACTACAAAAATAACTTAAAAATTAATTTGTCTTGTGCAATTCACAGGATTTTCTTCTAGTATTAAGTAAAAGTGAATACATATACTTTTATTTATTACTTTGTAATTTAGTTTTAAAGTAGAATATATTTATTATACTCTATAGAATCAATCTTGTAATGACAAAAAAAAAATCTGGAAAATCATTCTTTCAAATACAGATGGTATATGAATATTAAAAATATTTTTTACATATTCATATTATAAAAAATACCTTAAAAATATCACTAAAACTAAAATTTATTTATTAGATATTTAATTATTGTTTTGAGTATTTATTAGAAGTGTTCTAAAATCTTTAGAAGTCAAATCTAAATTTTCTATATAATACTATCTATTTAATTTTTTCTTGTTTATTATATTATTTCAATAACTCAATAACAGAACAATAATTATTTTTAGATATTTTGATACTCTGGAATGATTTTTTCTTCTAAAAAAATTATCTTGTAGTGACCAATTAGTGGTACTTCCTAACGTTGTGATTTTGATGAATGCCCAGTCTGTTGAGTCTGGGTGATATATCTGAAGTCAAGGAGAGTTTGTATTGAATGTGGCTTGACTAATGGCAGTAAAGATATATCAATATTTATATATATATGATGATAATAAATATTGTGTTTAATTCAAGCTTAGTTTAACGGTATATTCACTTTCAGAACATAAAACTGAAGTTTTGAAAACTTTTGAGTTTTGCTTTCAAACTGCTTGATTTGGTATTATTAGTCTTTAAAGTTAACTTCCAGTATCTGATTGCTCTTATTATTGTGTTTGGAATATCGAAGGTACTCAGGAACATGGGGAAGATATTGAAAGCTTGGAACATGGGGAAGGTATTATCTGATTGGTCTTTTATTTTATTAATCGGAGTGACGAAGAAAAGAATCAAGTAGGGAGATCTTTCAGTTAACAACATCATGATCCTTTGAGGTATTTTCAATCTTTGAGCAAAAACTGTAAGTATAGAAGAAGCCTAAGACGAAAAGTCCATCATAAAGCCCCCTCCATCAGTGCAGAAGAAGACAAAGACAAAAGCATATCCTGCTTGGTTAGGGTGAACATTTAATTATTCAGTTTGGTTCGGTTTGATTTATTTGGTTTTCTGAAAAATAAATAGATTTTAATTGGGATATGTGGTGTTTGATTTGAAGAGATAATAATTTTGAAGAGATGATTGTTGGGATTTAATTCAAATTTTATGTTGAAATTTTTAGACAGAAGATATCTAATATTCTCTCTGTTTTATATTCATATTTTTTTTAGAATTTTTATATAGATTAGAAAATTTTAATATTTAACAGTTAATGCATCAGTTTTTGTAACATAAGCAATTTTCAATAAATTTTAATAAATAGTAGTTTAAATATTACAATTAATATTTTTGAAAATTATAATTTTATTTTGAAAATATATAAAAAATGTAAAGAAATTGTCTTTTTGAAATTTTTTTTTTATCAATATGAAACAGAGAGATTATATAAATAATATTTAATAATATTTAATTCTACTTAATATAAGACATTTTGGAAAATAAAATATAGATATTATTAATATTTAACTTTTTCTCTTAATCATATTATTATACAGTTAATTGACCATATTTTACATACCATCTAAACTAACAAATATCTTTAGATTTATTACACTAAATTTTCAATATTAATTTTTATGGGTTCACGTGCCTCTAAATTTTGAATAAAAATATTTTATGGATATCTGTGCCTTAGAGTTGATATCTACTAATAATAACAATCTGAAAAATTGACAATTAATTAATTAAAGTTGTGTCTTTTGGCTTTTATACTTTACATCTCTATCAACTTTTTTTTTCTTTCAACAAGTAACTTTTCGTTAAAAAATACAACCTTTCAAAAGTTATATATATGATATTTTTTTAAGTTTTTAATTTTTATTAAAAATTTTATCTATGAATGAAAAATATATTTATCAAACATACAGTTCATCAATAAAATAAAAAGAAAAATTAAATTGTTTCTGCATAATCAATTTCATCTAATACTAATGAAAAAATCTACAGTATCATCACTGTTTAATAGTACATGTATGATGTATTAAATATATGATGTTATTCAAAGATTTGTGATAGTTTCTAAATTTGAATATAAATACTTATGATTCATTAATGTTTTTAATGATGTTTAATTAATAAAAATTTATCAAATCAATGAATTCTTAAATATTAATTAATTTAACTAATTTTTTTGACAATGTTTTCCACCTAATAGTTTTCATCATTTTTTCTTATTTTTTATATATATACTTCGGAATGTTAATTTATATATGTATATGTTAATTAAATATTCAATTGTGTTTAGATGGTGAATCAAATAATTTCAAATAATAGTAGTGTTTGCCCAAAAAAATTAAAGTATATTTAAAAATAAAAATAAAATTGATTATTTTTATGAAAAAGTTATATTGAGATTAAATGAACATGTTTAGATTTCATGGGAAAAAATGTTGTCCATTTAAACAAAATATTATTGGAGGACATGCAATGGAATTAGAAAGTTATTTCCAGCAGTCATCTACAAATAATAGTTTGTTACTATTATTCTTTAATATTTTTATATTTTATATTTTTTATTTGTATATTAATTGAAAATTTATTTATGTTTAATTTATGAATTCCAACAATTATCAAATGAATCTATTACCTTAAAACAAAATTTGAAAGATAAGTTCTCCTATGATTCTATATTAATTCATATGAAATATTGTATATATTTTATACAATATTAAACTAATATATATTTTCACATATTTTATAAAAAAGGAAATACTATTTTATTTGAATAACTATTCAAGTGCATTTCAAAATTAGAAATTATGAATCATTAACTACAATAGCAAAGTTTTTTAGTATTTAAAAAATAATAAATTTGTTGCATGGTTAATATGTAATCTTATATTCAATACATTGTCATTTAAAAAAAAAATCTATATAGCTAGATTTTCATAGTTTTAAGATTATATATTAAATCGACATATTACACAACCGTTACTTATATTAATTTGTTTTATAATGTAATAATTCTCAAACTTATGTCCACACATACTATTTTGGAGCCAATTAAAAACTTTTTCAAACTGATGATACATTAATCTGTAGTATTGTCAGTGCCGTGCCAGCCTTATCAGGGACTTAAGGTAAGTTTTTAAAAGTGGTTTAACAATTTTTAAACTATAATCATAAAATAAGTTTACGTGAGATAATATACTAAAAATCAAAAATTATTAAAAAAACATTTAGAACTACAATAATTGCATATGTGGGATTCTGTTTTTGTTTTTGATTTTTGCTAATTTCTGTATACAAATCATATTTATTTATAGAGAAATTTATGTGATTTTAAAAAAAAATTCAGTAAAATATAAAAGAATAATCAATATTCATATGTAGTAAGAGAACAACAAGTATAATCTTTCATATATGTCATAAATAAAATCAATATTTAGCATGTTAACGATCAACATCCATATAGTTAGCATTAAAAATAACTAATTACTAAAGGCATAATAAGAGTATTTTGTGGAAACAAATTTGAAAACAAATAACTAAATCTTTAGAACTTGAGTAAATAAAAATAGATAGTGATTTTTTATTTTCTTGTTAATTCTTAGTTTTGAACTCAAGTGAAAAAACATAGATTGAAGTATTCTTAAACCATTACCATTAAGCAATTAAAAACAATTAGAAATAGGGTCCCCAAATTTTGAATATTAGTGGGGGCCTGAGGCTAATGTCTCTTTTCTAACACTATAGTCACGGCTCTAAGTATTGTTTATTTTTTTTATAATTACGAATGAATTAATCCAATTGTATCTTTTAGTTAATCTATTTTTCATCTCTTTATATATAAATTGTTAATAATAACTGAATGATTCAGCATTTACAATTGTGTCTTTTAATCATACATCTCTCTATAAAATTGAAAGATTGTGTTTTTTGAGGTTAAAAACATGACTTTCTATCTAAAATATACAACTTCTTGTAAATTTATATAAAAAAAAGTATACACATTTAAAGTTTCATATATTTTACATATAGATGAATATACTATTTTTAAGCAAAGTTATCTATAAATTAAACACAATAAAGTAGAGTTCTTTCATGCAGTTTTAAGGTTATCTAACATTAATGACATATGATATATGGTTCTACCATTTTTAAATGATGAAGGTATGTTATTTTCAAACTTTTCTGATAAAGAAATAAATTTCAATTAAATAAATTTATATAAAATAATACAGTTTATATAAAAATAAATTTATTATTTTAAAAGAAATTTATCATTCTAAAATAAATTTATCATCGAATAAAAATAAATCTACTATATAGATTAATAAATGTGTCATTCGACAAATAAGTTTATCATTCCAAAATAAAATTACCATCATATCAAAATAAATTTACCATTTTAAAATATGTCTACCACAATATAAAAATAAGTCTACCGACTAAAAATAATTATACATATTGAAAAAAAATTTACCATAAAAAATAGTAAATTTATTTTTGCAGATTTTTTTGTTTATATAATAAAATTCATTAGTAATATTTTCGATACTGTATTTTGTATCAACAACACGTACAAAAAGAATAAAATAAATACAAAATATACTTATTAAAGATTTACATCGATTATTTATTAATATAGTAAACTTCCCTTAATAAAATTACATGATAATATTTGTTTTTGGTGGCCTGCAATGGAAAAGTGTATCTCATGTTTTATAAAATATCTGTTTAATTATACAGAATTACAGATAACCCTTTGGATATTATTATCAGATCCTCAACGAAAACAAATCAATTCGATTTGTAGAATCAAATTGGAGATGTTTTCACGTCGTTTTTTTCTTTTTACATAATCATTTTGTCACGATCTTTAATGAACATAAGTAATATTTAAAAATATAAATAATTTTTATATGAATGCTATTTTGTTACTGTTTTCTCTTTCAATTACAACGAACATTTGGATTGTTATTTTTAATAGAGTGATTTTGTTTAATATCATTCGTTTTTAAAGTTTGTGAAATATGATAATTGAAAAATTAAGTTTATAAGAAAGAGAATTAAATGTTATACCAAATTAATCCTCACTTTTAAAAATAATAACAAATTTGCCACTGCCGAACTTATTATTCATTTGATGAACAATTTTCGATTTTCTTTCATGATAACTCTAATATCTAGTAACATTAACGTGTTATCGTTATAACGTTTAACGATAACATTATTATACGGTAATATATAATATATTATTAACACGCTAATACTATTATACGTTAATCACACAAAAATATCACATAAATAATAAATTTATTATGTGTTATTTATTAGTATATAGTACATTGTTAACAACTAACACTATTATGCGTTAATACATTTTGTTGCACGCTAACATTATTATACGCTAATACATAATATATTATTTACACGATAATATTATTATACGCTAATAAATATAAATTATATAAATAACAGATATATTATGTGTTATCAGATAACATATAATACACTATTAGTCATATAACATTATTAGTGGATAATGCATGTATGTTGTTATCTCTCTCCTATCTCTCTCTCTCCCTTTTTCTCTCGGTCTCTTTGAGTCTTTCATAACTCTTTCTCTATCTCTTCTGAATCTCTCATAACTCTCTCTTTCACTCTCTCGTAATTCTCTCTCTCTCATATTGTGATTCTTTCACTCTCTCATAGTTCTCTCTCTTGTATTGTGATTGATCGGTAAATTTGATCAAAATAAAAAGATACAATTGTAATTAAATAAAGATACAAAAAGACTATTTAAATCAGTTAATTTCAGAACTATCTTGTCCTAAATAATGCAATTTCTCTTTTTAATATAACTTTAGTTTCAACATTTTGGTGCTACTAGTTAAAGTCTCCTCATGCTTCGTATTTTCGGTTTATGAAAAAACAACAATGAAGACAAGAAGAGAGATGATGTGTTGATAGATGCATGTGAATACAAACCATTTATTTGCAACACAAACACAGACTTATTATACAGGTAGTTAATAACAAAGCAAACACATGGAGTAGCAAGTTCCTTGGTTATATAGTAAACCTAATTAGGGAAGTACTTGGTTGAAGAAATAGCTTCAATTTCGACTTGAACGATCAACACATCATTCACAAGGAACCCCTTTGATGAACTTTTAAGATCAGAGAGTGAGATAAATTCATGATAACCCCAACCAAATGCATCTCCATATCCCGGACCATTAAACCAATTCTCGACTGCCAAAAAGCAAAAAAGTCACATGGAAACAGTCATCATTAGCTAGTCATCCCTATTAATATTAGAGATGAACATGCGTAGATATATATCATCTCTTACTTTTCTTTTCGATGTTATTGAGTCCACTTTGGTTAAGCATCCGAAGCTTAGCTCGAGCATAAATCCTCTCATAGGGTCTGAATTTCTCGTTCGCATTAACGATAAGATACATCGACAAAGCTTTTCCCGCTCCCGTGGCACGACCACTTGGATTCACTTGTATATTGCTGATCAGCATATGGAATGAAGACCTTACTAAAGCAAAACAGCTTTAACTTTGACATAACGTGCACTCACCAATTTCTTCCTCCGACGGAGAACACATCAGAGTAGTAAGTATCTACGAGCAACGTGGAGAACTTCCTAATAGTCCAGGTGAATGTCGGGTTATCGAATTTCTCAGTGATAGAGAAAAGTTCTGATTCTTGAAAGACAGAAGGAATGGTCAGATCAACACCAAACTTGCACTGATCTCCATCGTAAAGGTACCCATTTCTTGTATCTTTGAATGTATTAACAGAGATAACCTGAGAAAAACCCCACATCATTTTAAAGAAAGTGAATCTCCATCCATCGGTATCTGCAGTAATGAAACATAGATACATAAATAGCATCAAGATCACATATGTTTGTTTGGGAGGGTTTTAAAATGAGCAACAACCTTGGATGGTAAAGTACATCTTCTCTTTCCTATTGAGTACGTAAAACCTGAGATCCATGTAAACCTCTTCATTTAGAGCGAGAGTTGAGTTGTCTATGGCTGCGTAAAGCGAAAGGAACCCTGCACCATTATCTTTCTTGTTCCCATTCGGGTACACAACAAGTGTCCTGTTTGTTTTTGAGAGATCCCACAAAAGATTTTCAGTATATACAATTCCGATTGAGTGAGTAAAGAGATCTTATTATCCCTTATCAAAAGTACCAGTTATAGCCAACGACCTTGAAAGGACGAGATACATGTCTCTCCGTGTTCGCTGACTTAAGGCATGTGTTGAAAGAATCCATCTTTAGAGAGTAAGACGATGGAGGACGATCTCTTAGACCCTTCACTGTAAAATTTTGATAAGGATTTGATTTATAGATTATAAGAAGAGATGAAGTGCTAGTGATGAAGAGAGAAGGATGATTTTATTTTCTTAATCTTCACTTTACAATTGTATATCTACTTATACACAAACTATCAACAGTTATATGGACAAGGACATTCAAGCAAGGGACAAAAGAGATTGTGTCTCCAAAACTGAAAGCGACTTGTCTCCAACAGTCATATTATTTACCCACACATGTGACTCATCTTCCTTCACATGATGTGTGTGATGACTTCTATTCACTTTTCAATATGTGTGTGTTGACTTCTCTTAATTAACTTCAATACTCTCCCTGAAGCTTAACTATAAGGAACTGAGGTTAAGCTTGACACTATAAGACATCACCTCATTAAAACCTTTGCAAGCAAAACCCAATGGGAAAAAGCTGTGCATAAGGAAAAAGAGTATGAAGCTTATAGCTTAGGGTCTTCAAGATGAGGCTGAGAAATTTCCACCAGGCCAAGCCTCTTGTGAATGGATTGACAGACTTGAAGGCTGGCTGCTTTGGTGAAGATTTCTGCTAATTGATCTTCACTCTTGGTATAACATGGAAGAATGACTCCAAGTTGCATTTGCTCTCTTACTTTGTGACAGTCCACCTCAATATGTTTGGTTCTGTCATGGAAAACTGAGTTGGATGCAATGTGAATGGCTGCTTGGTTATCACAATGCATGGTGATTGGAGTCTTGATCTCTCTTTCTAAGTCTTTGAGTAACATCTTGAGCTACATAAGTTCAGTGGTTAGCCTTCTCATTGCTCTATACTCAGCCTCAACACTAGAATAAGCTACTATCTTCTGCTTCTTGCTTTTCCAAGTGACTAGGTTGCCTTCAACAAAGGTGCAGTAGCCAGTGGTTGATCTTCTATCCTCTCTGTCACCAGCCCAATCTGCATCACAATATCCTACCAGCTCTGTGTTTACATTACAACTCATCCATATGCCTTGTTCTTCAGTTCCTTTAAGGTATCTGAGGATCCTATCAATCATACTCCAATGGTATATGTTGGGCTCTTGCATATGTTGGCTTACCTGATTCATAGCAAAATACAAGTCAGGCCTAGTAAGGGTGAGATAGATTAGCTTACCTACAAGCCTTATGTAGAGCATTTGATCCTCAAATCGCTGACTCTCTTCTTTCTCCATTTGATGACTCTTGTATGCATCTTCAAGGGGAGTCTTAGCTGGTTTGCAATCTCCCTTTCCTGCTTCATTCAAGAGATCAAGTGTGTACTTCATCTGAGATAAGAAGAGACCTTCCTTTGATCTATATACTTCTATCCCAAGGAAGTACTTAAGTTTTCCAAGATCCTTAATATCAAACACATATTTTAAATAGCTTTTGGTTTCTTGAATTCCTACCTTGTCATTCCTAGAGATGATAATATCATCTACATATATGAGAATGACCACTATACCTTTTTGTCTTTGGAGAGTGAAAAGGGTGTGATCAGCTTCTGACCTTCTGAACCCTTTATCAACGAGAGTGACACTGAGCTTCCTATACCAAGCTCTAGGGGACTGCTTTAATCCATATATGGCTTTCCTCAGTCTTAACACTTTTCCAGGTTGCACAATGTCTTTAAGTCCTGGTGGAGGATTCATGTATATTTCCTCCTCTAGCTCCCCCTGAAGGAAGGCATTCTTTACATCCATTTGCCATAGCTCTCAATCCAAGTTTGTTGCAATGGACAGGACAACTCTAACTGTATGGAGTTTTGCAACTGGTGCAAATGTGTCTCTATAGTCCTCTCCATATGTCTGAGTGAATCCTCTTGCTACCAACCTTGACTTGAATCATTCAATTTCTCCATTGCTCTTGTATTTGATGGTGAAGACTCACTTTGAACTAACAGTCTTTTGCCTTTAGGTAAATCAGCTTCATCCCAAGTGTGATTTCTCTCCATAGCTGTTGTTTCTTCCCCAACTGCATCTCTCTAGACCTTTAGTTCCATAGCTTCCTCATAAGTCTTTGGAACCTCCTCTTGATCCAGAATACTTATAAACACTTGATGATCCTCAGGAATATGAGCTAAGGAGCACACTACTTGTGATGGATGAGCCACTGCTTGACAGTTAAAGTAAACTTTGGGTTTTCTA
>KE154767.1:0-11820 GCA_000411075.1 Sisymbrium irio | reverse complement strand
GGACTACTTTCCACAATACAAAACTTTTATCAGAGCAAACGTTGGGACTACATTCGAGGATACAAAAACCTTGGAGTTGAAAGTAGACCAAGATTTGCGATAGATGTTGGTGGTTTCGAGAAGAGATGATTTTTCTTTTATACTTTTATGAAAAGAAAAAAATTCTCATTAATTTGAAACATGAACACAGATTCTTATTATTAGGTGGTTGATAATAAACAAACAATGAGCTGCGCAGGTTGCTTGGTTCGAGAAATCTAACTAGGGAAATATGTGGTTGATGTAATGGCCTCCATTTCGACTTGAACTTTGAGCACATCATTCACAAGGAAACCCTTTGATGAATCTCTCAGCTCACTTAGAGAGACAAATTTAGCGTAACCCCAGCCTGTCGACGCATCTTCTTCTCCATATCCCAAACCCATGTACCAGCTATTGACTGACAAAAAAAATATCACAAGTAAGCACTCACTAGCGATGATTGATGAGCATCTATTTATATATGTTACAAATTATTTTTTTACTTTGCTTTTCGATGTTATTGTATTGACGTTGGTTAAGAACTCGAAGCTTGAATCGAGCATATGTCTTCTCATAGGGTGCTAATGTCCCATTAACCATAAGATACATCGACAAGGCTTCTCCGTCTTCATTTTCACCATTTGGATATACTTTAATATACCTGAACCGCATATAGAGGATACTTGTTACGGCCACTATCCTCTAGAATCTAAAACAAAGCTTTTATTTGGATATAATGTGGACTCACCAACTTCTTCCTCCAATGGTGAACGCATCTGATACGTAATACTTTGCGAGCAGCGTGGAGAATTTCGAAATCGCCCATGTATACTTCGGGTTATAAATTTTTTCAGGGGCAGAGAAAAGTTCTGATTTTTCACTTGGAGAAGCAATTGTCACATCAACACCAAACTCACAGTGATTTCCATCGTAGAGATATCCGTTACTCGCATTTTTGAATGCACCAACAGAAAGGACCTGAGAGAATCCCCACATCGTTTTGAAAGGAGTGAATCGCCATACATCGGTATCTACAATAACAAAACAAAGATTGGCAGATATTGGTACACATTGAGCATCTTTTCTTGTTTAAAGAACGCATTTTTGGGGATAGCAAAAAAAAACCTTGGATGGTAAAGTACTTCCTCTCGTTGTTGTTAAAGATGTAAAACCTTAGATCCGCGTAAACCTCTTGATGAGTAGCAGAGAGACTTGACTTTTCTATGGCTACGTAGAGCGAAAGGTACCCTGAACCACTATCCTTGACGTTCCCGTCAGGGTACACAACAAGAGTCCTGTATAGTATGATCCATGAAATGATTTTTAGTATACAAAGGTTTGATTAGAGCCAATAAAGATCATATTACCAACATACCAGTTATATCCACCAACTGAAAATGGACGAGATACGTATTTCTCTCTGTAAGGTGACTTGTAAAGCGTGTTGATGGCTTCCATCTTGATAATGTAAGACGTTGGACGATGACTTCTCAGACCCTTCACTGTGCTTGAAGCTGAGAGTTTAGAATCACGAGACGAGATCTCTTGATTATTATGGAAGTAATCCACTTCTTTAGGGATTCGGTTTGGTCTTGCTTCATTCTCCTCTGTTTTGAGACAGAAACACACAAAACATATTTGACATGCATTTAATCCAAAAGAGATAGATGGATATATTTGATCGACTGTAAGAAAAAAAGAAGATGGCATACTCTGCGGATATGTGTTCAAGGCATCCGTAGGTTGTCGTATGAAGGAACGTGCAGTTGCAGATGTGATGAAGAGAGAAAGGAAGAGATAACCAAGAGAGACTGTGTTTCTGTAGTGATTCCTCATCTTAAGGTTTTGTGAATGGAGTCGCCAGAGCAGAGACTAATATATATACTAGTGACTAATGCTTAGGCAAGCTAAAGATAATAATTAATGAGAATGCTCTCTTGTTTATTTGCCTCGTGTTTGCAATGGCAAATTAAAATTTGAAACTAGAATCAATTTTGCAATGTTTAATAATTTAAAAATTATTGTCAAAAAAATAAAAATAAATAAAATCTCAAAATTTAAGATATATAATAGATAGAATGTTGAAATTATTATTTGAGTCAGATATGTTAAATGATAATATTTTAATTTTTAGTAGTAATATAATTTCACATCATGTAGAATCTGGGTTTTGTGGATAATTTGTTGTTATTTTCCTCAGCTTTATTTTGTAAAAAAAATTGCAACATATTCTATAATATTATGGCTCACATGAATTTGTTTATGAAACAATATATGTTGATATTCTATTTAACATATTTTTAATTTTAATGGAGTAAAATATATTAGTATATTGATTTTTTAGTATTTTTATAATTATAATTATAATTACATCTTTTGGAAAGTTAAAATAAAATAATAAATTTATCTCAATTTTTGAATTATTTATTTTTGATGTTTTAAAATAAATACGGATTAATTATTATTTAAATATTATACTTATTTTAATAAAAACTGTAAAATATGTAATTATAAAATAATAATTTTAATCTGTCTCAATATATGATTGAGTAAATATATAATAAAATGAAAAATGTTCACAGTTAATATATATATATATATACATACATATTAACTATTTTAAATATTTTCATTTTATCAATTTAAAATATCTCGATCTAATTTTTAAAACTTTATAAAAATTTCAAGTTAATAACTAATATTTTATAAATTCTGAATTTGTTAATCTTAATTTTTAAAATTTAATGAACGTTTTTATTGTTTTGTTAGTTGAAAATATGTTCAAAGAAATATTTATTTATGTTTTATGTGTATCATTAAAAAATTATTATATGATTTATAAAAATGATTGAAATATATATATATACTGTATTATTTAATTGAATTTATCATTCAATTTAATAATTTAGCATATATCATTTTTGGTTTTTAATTATTAAGAAAATGAGACGAAAAAAACTATTAGAAAAATGAGACCATTTTTTTGTTTGGATGCATGTTTAATTTGCATTATTTAGAAATATGTTTGGTAAAAAGAATTTTATATTCCAAAATTATCCTTATTAAAATTTAATTTTGCTATTATTCAATTATTTTATATAACACATGATTAAAGTTAATTTCATATAATAAATATGTTTACTATAATAGATATCTTTATAGTTGATATGGTCATCTCATTTATCATCATTGATCTGATTTGCTTCCATAATCTTTAGCTGGTAGTCTAATTTATCATCAATTATAAATCTGTCAAAATCAATTAAACGCACGCCATGAATTTTATGATATTCTTATATCTATTTTCTATAAAAAATAAAAAAATTAAATGTGATTCTACTATTTTTTAATTACATATTTTATATTATTTGGCTAATAATTTAACGATATTCACTTGTTATTTTTCAAATTAAATTTTTTAAATATGTTTAATTAAATATTTATACCATAATTTTTTACTTAAATCTGCATAACCCATCAATTTTTTTTTAATGCTTGATCTTTTAGATTTGTTGATTACGTAAGTTATAATCATAACCCAAATCTATATAAGTTAGTATAAAATATTTATTCAATCTACATTTTTATCATTATATGATATATAGGCGTTGGCTAATTTTAATATTCATGGAGAAATAATTTTTTAAAATAAAAAAAGTTGACAATTGAGTTTTATATAAGATGAAAATATATTTGGACATATAATTTTTTATATGTACTTTTTACCTTTTATAATTATCTAAAATTTCATTTATCAAAATAGAATACAAAAAAAATACATAAATCGCCGAATACAAAAATTTTCCAGATTAAAACTCAAAAGACAAAAAAATGCAAGCTAACATATGAAAATCTTAAATTAAGTAGAAACTGAACCTAAGATTTAAAAACCGTGACTTACACATGACTATGATAAAATTTTGATTTTAGATATCCAGAACCGAATGACAAAAAGTTAACACAACAATAATGTTTAGGTAGTTTATTACTAAACCAAAAACATACCAAAAGAAATATTATATTTTTAAATTATCTTTTAGAAGACTCCAGACATTTTATTAAATTATTACATGGTAAATTGATACGGTTGTTTCTTTGCCGTTTTGTGCCTTTTTTAATACCTAACTCTTGATTGCCACGTGATTGTTACGGGATATTAGAACTTTTTAATACCTAACTCTTGATTGCCTCATGTTTGTCTGTTAGTTTTTTATTCTTAATACCTAACTGTTGTTTTCGTAGTGTACACGAGATAACAAAAAAAAATGTTAAAAATTTTTGATTTTATAACGGAAATTTAACTAATAATACTACATTTAAATTTAAATTGTCATATTATGTTTTCCATTACAAATTATCCTATTATAATTTTAAAATTTAATTAATTTATATTAATACGATTTTATCTTTAATATTTAAAAATAATAATTCTCATGAAAATATAAAATTTTATTATATTAATTTGGAAACTTTCTTATATATTCTTAATCATATATTGACATAATATTTTTATGATAAGAAAAGGAAATATATGTTAATGAAAAAAACAGATTGGTCTCCGCTTTCTATAATCATGATATCTTTATTTTCCAGTCTATTTTCCGGCGAGTGGTATTCTCTTCTCTGGGAGCGTAGTCAGCTATTCTCCGATCGTAATCGTCTTCATATCAGAATCTCGCCTCGTCCTCCCCGCTCGAGAGTGAAAATAACTCGTCGCCTCTAGTTTTATCTTCTCCGGCAAGCCTCGTCCTCCCCATTCGTGTTCTATTACTCCTCCGAGTCGTTTGTATTGGTCCTCGTTCTTTTGCTCAATAATTTTGAGTGTTAGGTAGGTTGAGTTCTTCTTTCGTATTAATCAATTTGGGAAAAAATCTATTTTTTTCTTGTTTCTTCTTTGACGACCATGACTCTTCAATTCTTCTTCAATTCTTCACTTCCCTAGTTCTCTTCACACACAGACATATAAACAGTCCCCCTAAAAATTCTTGCGCAGCTGCATCGTAGTCGGCATTCTTTATCGCATTTCCGGATAATCATGGTGAAGTTTCCTGGATTTTATTTCTTCTTGTTTGCGGTTTGCACAGGAAGTTATTTCTTTCTTCAAGAGGAAAACGGTTAAACATGCGAGATATGGGCGCTTGAAAAAGCGTTAAGCTGAGTTTTTGTTGGACATTCAATCGGCAATGTCATCATCAGAACTGCACTAGCGGGTAATGCTCATACAATGAAACCCTTCGATGAATCTTTGAGATCAACTAAAGAGATTAATTCATAGGAACCCCAACTATCTCCCGATCCACGTTCCGGACCATTGAACCAATTATCGACTGCCAAAAAAGAAAAGAAAAGAAAGGTCATATTAGTCATTGAGAATTTGAGACCATGTGGCATGTGTATATAATGATGAATATATATCAGCTACATGCTTACGTTGATTTTGGACATTGTTGAGTTGGCGTTGGTTAAGAACTCGAAGTTTGGCTCGAACATAAATCTATTCATAGGGTCTCAATTTTTCGTTCGAATTAAGGGAAAGATACATCGACATGTATTTTCCTTGTGCAGAGGAGTCACCCATTCGGGTCCACTCGGATATTCCTGATCAGCATTAGCAATACTTGTTATCATTATATCCTCTAACCAAAGCACATATACAGCCGTTTATTAAAAACAATATGGACTTACCGAGAAGACATCTGAGTAATATGCATCTTTTTTTTTTGGATAAAATTTGAATATTTTACCAAAAGAAAAAACGTACAGTTACAGTGCTTTAGAACTAGGAGTTACATAGGCCCAAAAAAAAAAAGCCATTGGAACTAAAGAAGAACAGAGTTGGATTTGCAAACCTACGAGTTAGAAAACCACTGAGACAATAATCAATTGCAACGCTTACGGTTAAGACGAGTAAGGAGGGAGTCACGAGTGTAACGATCGACATGTTTGAAGACATCAGCAGCAGAGCGAGAGGCACCGTTATGGAGACGAGAGTTTCTCTCCATCCAAATAAGGTATATCGTGCACTGAATTACCAGTCGTTTCAACGTCTTGGAGATGGTTGTCGAATCAGTTCTAAGCCACATCAAAAGTTGGCCCCAGTCAACAAAAGTTGCAGGCTGAAGTCGGTGAAGCCTAGGAAGAACAAGCTTCCAAATATCAGTAGCAAAAGCACAATGAAGAAAAATGTGATCACGAATTTCTTCAGCTGAATTGCAGAGACCACAAACAGGTGATATAGAAGTATTCCACTGATGAAGTCGGGCCTTTGTAGGAAGTCTATCAACGGTGGAAACCCAGAAATGAAAAGCATGCCGCGGAACTGAGTGCTTAAACCAAACATCCTTAGACCACGTCACTTGTAGAGAAGTAGGCCGAATAAAATCCCATGTCGATTTTGTCGAGAAACAGGGTTTCCTCGAACCTTCTGCTCCCCAAGTGTAGATATCTGGGCCTCTGTCCTCAGATGGAGGAGGAAGAGTCAGAATGGCGTTCCTATAGGAGAGAACCGCGTGATCACGAGTTCGCACTGGAGGCATGCACTAGCCTGTATGCAAAGAGCCAGCATAGGAGACAGTTGAGGTAATAAGGATACTAAGGCGGCGAGGACCTCTTTCCCCAAGAAGATCAATTAACGGACCAAGATTTAGCCAGCTATCAAACCAAAAGGAAGCAGTATTTCCATCCCCCACATCACAACCCAACAAACGCTTCGCTAATGGCCTCAAAGAGAGTAGCTTTCTCCACATCCATGACTGACTTGGTTTATCCTCCAAAAGCCAGAAGTTTGTTCTTTTCAAACGGTGTTCCCTGTTCCAGGCAACCCATAAAGAACCACAACTAGAGAAAAGAAGCCAAATTAGTTTCAAAGAGAGTGCACTATTCCAAAGCGCAAAACTTCTAAGTCCAAGTCCTCCCTCAGATTTTGGTGCACAGACCAGTTTCCAAGAAACCTTTGATGGTGAGCGCTTTGAGATGTCACCTGACCATAGGAACCGGTTACATAGTTTTTCAATCTCTTTGAGGCAATTCTTTGGTAGGATAAAAGCACTCATCCAGAAGTTTAGAGAACTGTAGATCATATATGTGATTAACTGAAGTCTTCCGGCATAGGAAAGAGGCTTTACAGTCCAACTAGAGAACCACTGCTTAAGGCTATCTAACAGGTGAGAGTACTCAGAGGAACATAGTCTCTTACAATGGAGAGGTAGGCCAAGGTATCTCACAGGAAAAGAACCACAAAGGAAGCCTAAACTGAGTAAAGTGTCTGCTTCCGTCGAGTTCAATCCCCCCAAAAAGAGAGAAGACTTGTCCTTATTTAGTCCAAGGCCAGATAACCTCTCAAAGATGACCAGACATGAAGTAATGGCCTCAAGAGAACCAGCAGAACCATCAAAGAAGATCATGAGATCGTCTGCAAACGAGAGATGCGAGATCTTTGGGTTGTTTGCTAGAGGATGATATCCAATTTTATTTTCCTCAAAATCAGAGGTGAGAAGCGAAGAGAATATTTCCATGGCCATAACAAACAGAGGTGGAGATAAAGGGTCTCCTTGCCTTAAGCCTCGATTTCCTCTAAAATATCCACACAACTCGCCATTTTCATTGACTGAGAAAGAGGTTGTGGAAATGCACTCAATGATCCAATTTGTGAACACAGGAGGAAAGTCAGCCGCCACAAAGATCTGTTCAATGGAATTCCAGCTAACTGAGTCAAAAGCCTTTCTAATGTCAACTTTTAGGAGACCACGAGGAGATGCATTCTTTCCATTGAAACCCTGAACAAGCTCAGAAGGCAGCAGCACATTCTCTACAAGTAAACGACCCTTAATGAAAGCCGACTGCGAAGGAGATATCATGCTAGGTAACATCGCCTGCAACCGTCGTGCCAAGATCTTGGAAATAATTTTGTAAACCACATTGCAACACGAGATAGGCCTGAAGTCTTTTAGCTTTACCGCACCAAGAACCTTTGGAACTAGAGTAATGGCTGTAGCCTTCCACTGTTTCAAGAGCCTGCCAGAATGGAAGAATTCCTTTACAGCAGCAGTCACCTTATCTCCAATAATAGGCCAGCATTTACGTAAAAACTCTCCGGTGAATCCATCAGGACCTGGAGACTTTCCAGATGGGAGAGCAAAAGCTTCACGTTTTACATCCTCTGAGGTGACATTCGCTACAAGCATCAACTTTGCTGCCTCAGTACACCTGAAAGGAGTGTACAATCTTATCTGATCCGCTTGGTCCTCGGAGATTGAACTAGAAGAGCCACCTAGGAGATCAGTAAAGTAACCAACACAATGAGACCGGACATCCTGTAAAGTCTCTACTTTATCACCTGCAGAGCTTAATAAGTAGTGGATTTGATTTGCAGATCTTCTAGCATTCACCACCCTGTGGAAGTAAGCAGAATTACCATCTCCCAAATCAGACCAGTTAACCCGCGCTCGCTGAAATAAGAACCGCTCTTCAGCTATAGACAACCTCGTAAGCTTTGATTGAGCATCTCTTTCCAAACCTGCGAGTTGGGAGGAAGGGTTGGATAGGAACTGCTGCTGGTGAAACAGGAGATCCTAATGAGCCTCCTTAACTCGATTCTCTAGATTCGAAAAAATGTTCACGATTAATGTCCTTTATAACAGGCTTCAGGAACTTCAGCTTTTTTGACAGAGAGAACATTGTTGTACCCGGAACCTGAGTGTTTTTCCAATGATCCGATACACAGCTCAAGAAGTCCGGGTGCTTCATTAAGAAATGGGAGATTTTAAAACTTTTTCTTGCACGGTTGTGGATACCAAAAGAAATGGTTGCCGAACAGTGATCAGAGAACTCCATATTCCCAAAGTCTATATAGGATAGAGGAAAGGACATGTGCCAATTGTCATTCACCAAAATCCTATCAAGCTTCTTCACGATAAGGTTTGAAAGTTGTTTATTCCACCAAGTGTACAAGTTTCCTCTGATTGTGAGATCAGAGATGGCATAGTCCCTGATACAATCTCTGAAATCGGACATTCCACTAGTTACTCTAGTTCCACCCTGAGAACTTTCTTGTGGAGAAAGTGTTTGGTTGAAATCTCCCTGGACCACCCAAGCCTTTGAAGAGATGATAAGATCAACAGCAAGAGAACACAATTCCTCCCATAAAAAGCTTTCTCTGGTACTTACAGTTAAAAGCATACACAAAAGAAACAACAACCTCTTGGACTGAATGAGGGAGCTTCACTAAGCAAGTGATCATTTGACTCGACTTTGAATGGATAGATAGCTGCACTGATGATTCCCAAAGAACCCAAATACCGCCCAGCTCTGCAAACTCGTAGTTACTCGCAAAATTCCAACCTGGGAACGAAGATTTTATATACTTCCGAGACTTGTGAATCTTCACAAGAGTCTCGATAAGGCTTCCAAAAAATGGTTTACTACGCCTTAGCCACTTCCTGAAGCTGCTACGCTTAGTACTACTATTAAAGCTGTGGATATTCCAAAAAAATGAGTTGACACTCATTATAGTGATTTTTTGAGCTTGGAGCGAGAGCCCAAGCCGCTTTTTTCAAGATGTCTCTCACGCTTTGTGAGAATTTTCGTGAACTGGGGGTGATCAAACAGAGGAGCGTCGTCAGCTGAAGAGGTGACCGATTCTGCATCACTAGACTGATCCTCATCGTAAGAGGAATAGGAGGAAGAGGAGCCAAGTTCAGAACCAGAAGAGGATGAAACCGGTTTTTTTTCTTTACCCTTCCCTTTCGCCACATATTTATTTTTGCATGAATCCTGAGGTTCAGACAGGACAATACCTTCAGTACGTTGTAGATAGTCTTCTCTAGTCTTCTCACTGACCGGAGTAGAGACAGCTTCAGTAGCTGATGAAGCAGCCTGTTTATTTTTCTTCTTTTTCTTATTTTTGGCCTTTGCAACATCAACACCTTCAGGTTGCTTTGACAGCATAAGGTTTGGACCTTTTTCAGTTGCTACCGTTTCCTTCTTTTTCTGCCGAGGGCAAGCTTCCTGTGTGTGGGAGGTGGATTTGCATCTATCACAAGTGACAGGAGCAGATGGACATCGACGGATGGTATGTCCCACCTCCTTACAGTGATTGCAAAGCGAAGGCAACCAAGGGCAAGAGACTTCCACTCGATGTATCTCACCATTTTCAAATTGTGCATTTACAGCTTCCGGTAGAGGCGATTTCAGGTCCACTATACTAAATACCTTTGCAAATTCCAAGTTAAGAAGGTTTGCAGTGGTTGGGTGCAGATACATAGGATCACCAACTAAACCTGCGACATGCTCGAGAGCTTCTTCATTGAAGAAATGGGGAGGAACTCCATGGAGTTCAATCCAAACTGGAGCCTCAGTCAATTCAGGCATTGTAGAGTTGATTCATGGGCTGTAATCGGCGACAAACATTGTTTGTCCTTCAATGTGCCAGATGCCTTGACTCAGAACTCTGTCACGAGTAGTAGAGGAAAGAACTTTTATAAGGACTGTCTTCGGTCCAATCTTTGAAATGGAGATATCTCGAGTTTTGGGACTCCAGATTCCATTAAGAATTGCATGAAGGGCACCATAAGAAGGTAGATTTCCGTGGAATTGTCCCAAAATAAAGGACTTCCACCTACTCTGGTTACTCTGAATGACCGAGTTGGGGATTTTCACACACAGCTCTCCAGATTCAAGAAGAAAGGGAACACCTTTCTTCGACATTTTTGATGATGGTCCTTTAACAATTTCCCTCCACGAAGGTCTCGCACCATGCTCCTTGGAAGATGCCGGAGTAGAGGTATCTGCAGGTACAGAGGTGGCCGCAGGTACAGAAGTAGCAGGAGGAATCCCAGATCTAGAACTTTTTTCCGTGGAAAGAGGATCTGAGGTGAGGGATTTGTTCTTGTCCAACTTTGTAGTCGAAGAAGATGATGCATCTGCGACGGGAGCAGAAACAGCAGTTTTAGAGGGATTTCATGTGGAAGAGAACGCTCAGATAAGTGAACAGTAGCTGGGGGAGGAATTGAAGACACGCCAGTCTTCTGATGCGCTTGAATCTTTTCCACAATAGATGGTGGGAGTTTTGAAGGGGAAGACTTTTTCCTTTTCCCCATCGGGAAGGAGAAGAAGGGTGGACGCCGCCGAGATCGGCGACAACAGATGCAAAATAAAAGGGTTTACTTTATCGCTCTTTTTTCGACCTCCAGAGAAGCTGTTTTGTGCTTTATCGCTATTTTTTAACTTCCCAGTAATATGCATCTTTCAGTGTGGAAAATCCTTGAATGGTCCAGGTGAATCTTGGGTTCTGGAAATTTTCAGCGGCAGAGAAAAGTTATGATTGTCAAAGAGACTAGGAACGCTCACATCAACATCAAATTTGCAGTGATCTCCATCGTCAAGATATCCGTTTTTCGGGTCTTCAAAGGTATCACTAAGAAGGACCTGAGAGAATCCCCACATCGTTTTGAAGACTTTGAATCGGCATTGGTATCTGATGTTCTTGGTTTTTAATAGCTTTTAGGAATCATTTTCTTCATCTTTTTAACTATTTTCATTGCATTTAGGCATATTTAGGATTGCATTTGTGTGATTTGTCTATATCAGGTCTTGGATTGGTTATCTTGTGGATTTGGAGGAGATTGAAAGGATTTAAAGCAAGAAACTGAAGAAAATAGAGTGCAGTGACCAAACGTAGCGACCTGATTTCGGTCGCTATGTTTCAATTTTGAATCTGTTTGAGACTAAGTTTTCTTTTGTTGCATTTGTTCAGTTTCCAACTTTCTTTCAAGTGTTTGTTCTTCTTGCAAGGTACAATCA